>CM076582.1:1154617848-1154829113 GCA_034641835.2 Pinus albicaulis | reverse complement strand
CATTGTTATATCAGGTGAATCCAAGATATACATGCTTGTTTTATAATTTCTACATGGTATCATAGCACAGGAAATTGCAGAAGTGAAGCAGGAGCTAAGTTTGTGACTGGATAGAATTCGAATTTGCAGAAGACTTCCTTGGTGCTATATTTAAGATCGAAATGGATTTAAATGGATTGAGGTTAGAGTATGAACTCGAGGAAAGCTCGAAATAAATTTATTGGAAGGACATGATGTAGGCAGTACTCGAAGACAATGGCTTGAAGGAATTCATTAACAAAGATGTTCCTAAGCCAGATATTGCAGATGCTTGCAATATTGATGCATGGAAAAATAAAGTGGCAAAGGCGAGGAGGATCCTGTTGGAGGGAGTAGGAGACCACATTGTCTCAAGCCTCCAAGGGAAAACCACACCATATGATATGTGGAAGGCTTTGATGGATCTATTCCAAAGCATTAGTGACCATAGGAAATTGGCGCTCAAAGATAAACTCAAGAAGATCAAGATGGAAAAGGGTGATACCATTCCAAAATATCTCACGAAGTTTGTGCAATGTCGGGATGAACCGGGGAGTGTGGGAATAACATTCGCTGATGATGATTTGGTGAGCTTGTCTCTCCTACGACTTCCTAAGATTTGGCATAGTTATCAAGACTCTGTCAACGAACGGGAAAAATTTCCAGATTGGGAATGACTTAGGTCGAATCTGGTGTAGGAGAAGTTCAGACATAACACCAGAGATGGATATTCATCTAAGAGTGAGGATGAAGAGGATTTTGCTTTGGTTTCCAAGGCGAGGAAGGGGGAAGGGAAGAAATTTCCTTCAAAATCCGAGTCCAAAGGAAAGAAGCAGGAAATGTCCAAGGTGAACTGTTTTCACTGTCGCGAACATGGGCATTTTGCTACTAATTATCCACAAAAGAAGAAGAACAAGAAGGCTACTGGATCTGTAGCTAGTGAGGACCTTGCCTTGCAATTTGCGCTTGAATTCTCCTTGATTTCATGCATGGTGTCAAGTGCATTAGGATCAGTGTGGTCTTTGGAGAGTGGCGCTTCCTTTCACATGACAGGAGATAGGAACTTTTAAGTGACTTGGAGGAGAAAGATCTCTAGATGCATATTTATATGGGCAATGACAGATGGTATAATGCTACTGGGATTGGTACCATTACCTTTTAGAGGGAGTCAGGTAAACCATTTCAATTAAAAGATGTAATGCAGGTACCAAGTTTGAAGAAAAAATTTTTCTCAGGCACAATGTTTGATGATAGAGGCTATGTTGTTATTTTTAGTGGTGGAGAATATTTCCTTTAGCATAAAACAACGGGTCGAGCCAAGAGGATAGAGATTCAAGTTAAGAATATCTACAAGCTGGAGGTAGATTTTTGTGCTTCCATGATGGTCAAGGTGGAAAAAGTGGTGAGCTGGGATGAGGGCTAATTATGGCATAGTCGATTGGGCCATCTTCATCATGGAGCCTTGAAAGTCATGCAAAAAATTTCTACTAGAATTCCAATGGGAACACTTTCTGAGTTAGATCAATGCAAGGGTTGCATCATGGGGAAGTATGGAAAGTCCACCTTTCATGAGAAGGTGAACTGTGCTTCGGGGATCCTTGAGAGAATTCACACAGACGCGTGTGGACCATTATCCGTTGCTCCAATAGAAAAACAAAAGTACTATGTAATATTTGTTGATGAATTTTCTCGTAAATGTTGGATCTTCTTCATGCAGAATAAAGATTAAACATTCTCTAAGATCTGTGTGTTTAAGGCATTGGTGGAGAAAGAGTTGGGGAAGAAAGTGAAGGCTCTTAGGAGCGATAATGGTGAAGAATACATCTCTAACGAATTCAAGAAATTTTGCAGCAAAGAAGGAATTCTAAGAGAAATCATAGCGCCTCATAACCCATAGTAGATGGGGTCATGAAGAGGAAGAACAGAATGATCATGGGTGTAGCACGAGAGATGTTGCATGATCAGGGCCTACCAATGCATTTGGAGGTGGAAGCATGCAACACTACGGTTTATATGGAAAACCATTTTCCTCATAGAGTACTTTGCATGACTACACCTGAAGAGGCTTTCACTAGTAAGAAACCTGATGTTTCACACTTTAAGATTTTTGTCTCATATGTTTATGTGCATGTGACCAAGGACGACGGGAAGAAGTTGGAACCGACTGCTGAAGTTGGGATTTTTTTGGGGTAGACTGAAACACCCCATAATTTTTTTGTGTATTTTCCAAGCAACAGAATGGTTGTTATGCGACGGGATATA
Source organism: Pinus albicaulis (assembly GCA_034641835.2). Taxonomy (NCBI): domain Eukaryota; kingdom Viridiplantae; phylum Streptophyta; class Pinopsida; order Pinales; family Pinaceae; genus Pinus; species Pinus albicaulis. The sequence goes on along the minus strand of CM076582.1, from coordinate 1,154,826,833 downwards.
AAATTTGATGAGGGGAAATCCATGCAGTTGTCCCTTGAGAGGGAGTTGGACTTGCATGTAGAGGAGGAACTGTTGGTTCCCAAAGATGAGTTTGAAGATGTGGATCAACCACATGAGGAGGTTCATGGAGTGGAGGAAATCACTCATGCAGAGTCATCCATCAGAAATGGCAGAAGGTGCACCACGAAAGCTGATAGGCTGAGACTTGATGCTACGTAAAATGTAGGAGCCCCTACTTCATAGTGCAAACAAACACAGTCTCCTGGTCGATTTAATGGATACATGGCTCTTATGAAAAAATGTATTGTGACTGAACCATCTTCGTTTCAGGAAGAAATGCAGCAGCCTACTTGGGTTGATGTAACGGTGGATGAGTATGATTCCATTAACAAAAACAGTGCATGGGAGATAGTCCCAAGACTAGTTGACAAATCAGTGGTAGGTTTGAGATGGATCTACAAGGTAAAGCAAGCTGCTGATGGGAGTGTGGAGAAATAAAAGGGCAGATTTGTGGCCTGGGGATTCTCACAGATCGAGGGTATATATTATGATGAGACTCTTGCACCTGTCGCAAGGTACTTTTCCATAAGATCCATCCTTGCACTTTTAGCGCATATGGGCTGTTGCATTCATCATATGGATGTGAAAAGCGTGTTTCTCAATGGGATCATTGAGGAAGAGGTGTACATAGAGAAGCCTAAAGGTTTTGAGATCTTCAACAGTGAGTCACATGTGTGTAGTCTCAAAAGTGTTGTATGGGCTGAAGCAAGCACCCCGTGCTTAGTACACTCAGATAGAAATTTATTTCACTGAACTGGGATTCACCAAAAGTTAAGAAAATGAAAAACTATACTAGATTGTGGTTGAGAGTAAGATATTGATCATTTTTCTTTATGTTGATGATCTAAATTTGACTGGTGATGAGCAGCTGATACACTCATGCAAGGAGGATCTTGAAAGGGAGCTCTAAATGAAGGATATGGGCCTTCTTCAATATTTCCTTGGATTTGAAATATGGCAGCGGGATGGTGAACTTTTTGTGTCTCAAGGCAAGTATGCAAAGGAGATACTAGGTAAGTTTAACATGGAGAGCTGCAAACCCATAGATACTCGTCTTCCAGGAAACTGGAGGAAAGAGGATGCTATTTCTGGAGAGGTAGTGTATTCTACTGTCTATCGACAGTTAGTGGGTTCGCTAATGTATCTAGTGAACATGAGACTAGACATTTTCTATGTATTTAACCAGTTGACTCAAGCTATGGTTAAGCCTACCAAGCTCTTTTGGAAGGAGGGGAAGCATGTCGTCAGATACCGGAGGGGCACATCAGATTATGGTTTATGGTACAGAAGGATTGATGGAGTGAAGTTTCATGGCTTCATGGATGCAGATTGAGCCAGAAGTCCATACGACAGAAAGAGCACATCAGGGGGGATCGTTAGCATTGGTTCGACAACATATCCTGGTACAGCAGGAAACAACAATATGTGGCACTCAATTCAGCGGAATCGAAATACATGGTAGCAATTCAAGCTACATGTGAGGCTATCTGGATGAGAAAGATCTTGGTTGGTTTGTTTGGTTATCAGATGGATCCAAAAATGATTCATTGTGATAATCAGAGTTGCATTAAACTCTCGATTAATCATGTTTTTCATGATAGGTCAAAGCATATAGATATCTAGTACCATCATCTCAGATATTGCGTGGAGAGGAGGATCATGCTGCTTCAAAACATTCCCACGGAAGATCAGGATGCAGATATTCTAACAAAGGCGCTCAGCAGGAGAAAATTCGAATACCATAGAGACAGGATCGGGGTGAACGATAATCCATTTCTTGTTGAGAGGTAGTGTTGAGATCCAACAAGAAGATTCAGCACTCGCACTAGTGCATTAAGCACCTAGTTGCATTAATCACCTGGTTTCATTAAGTACCTACACTAGTGTGGGGCCCACAGTGTTATTTTTGGGTGCATGTCTATTTTTATTATCCCTTAATTTCTATGGAAATTAAATAGAAATGTATTCTCAATGTGGACTTGAAATAGTTAACTGAAGTAGAAAATTCAATTAGGTATTGAAGTTCGAGTTACAGGTTTGTTGGTGGGACATGCAGAGTAATTCTAGTTGTAACAGAGTTTGAAGCGCAGTGGTGCATGAGTTGGTGCAAGTTGTAAACAGTTTAACTCAATTAAGTGAGTTAAACTTAGTTGTGCTACTTGTAATAGAAGATACACTAGTGAGAGATTCAGTGAATTAAATATTAATTAATTCACAATCAATGATCTCACATACAACTAAGGATTTACTATTATTAGCTGCATGCATGTCAGATCCAATGGAGACCTAGTTGAGTTCTCGGTGAAAGGGAAGTTGAATATCAGTTGTGACATTATCCGCTTGCAGACATGCAGGAAAAAATCCATTGGATGTGCCAATGATACTTGCCGAGTCAAGGAAGGCAAGATTGCATTCAACAGGGATTGCGCGAGCAAGGCAGGCTATCTGGAGGCAGTAAATTGGCTAAGGAATTTTCCAGCTTTCCTATGACAATGTGAGACAATTAGCTGATGTACTAAGGGCTCTTGTGAGAAGAGTTTTGTATGTAATTGTTTCATGATCCATGCTTAATATACAATAGAAGATAGTGGGGTTTTAAGTTGTAATATTTCCCTGGGAAATTATCTGTATTGTGTGTGATTGATCTTTCTTCATGTTCATGTGATTAGCGATTGTGTTTTTAATTCCGCAAAATATTTGTATAAGAGATTCAATATTCAACTTTAACACATTGTTAGATCTAGTGAATCCAAGATATACATGCTTGTTGTATAATTTCTACATTCCATAATCGACACGATTTCGGAAGAAATGGTTTACAAATTCTTGCATTGTGAAACTGCACCAAGGACTCTTGTTTCTCAATAATACACACATTAAAAACATTAGCCCTTTCAATTCGTCTTACTATAGTCTTAAGTATTTTGGAAGTAAATTACACCATCTATAAAATCCTTCTAATAGAATAATATAGACCTAAAGGTGCTTATTAATGAAATAATTCATAACCGTGGTGGGGTGCTAGATTGGTTTAAAAGTTGTATTCTTATCGTTACACAGCATTCTGTCACTATCCCTACAATCCCCAACTCGCACATTGGAGGGTCATTTCTGTGACCAATACATAGTGTCATGCTTTACAAATAACATCCTTGCATCCCTTTTGATGAAGGCAACATTATTCTTGTTGACATTTCCCTAAGCAAAGCTGTAAAAATCCCTATTTTTTCCTTGGCGCGAGTAGACCTTTACCTCCTCACGCCGACCAGGAAATTTAACACTAAGCCCACGCCACTTGGCGCTCTATGCCAGTTAGATAGCCGCGCAAGCTATTTATGATTTTAAATATATATATATATAGGCGGAGGTTCCATTCTAACCACCTTGGGGATGATTCATTAGGACTAGTTGAACTGAAACAACCACGGGCTCCCTCCTTTAGTTAGTAGTTTCCACCTCCCTTGGAACACTCCTAAAGGATAGGCCTCCCTTCCACCTTTGTAGGGATCCTGACCTCCTCCTTTGCCTCTATATAAACAAGCCTTCTCTCTTTAGGAAAGCGAGCTGAACAAAGAGAATTATACAGCTAAAATGCTAAACTTGAAGGAATGAACTATAGCTAAGTAACTGAGTTATTGAGAAGGTAGAACAAGGGATAAATCCATCAAGAGGGCCTTTATCCCGTCTAGATTCCTAGACGAGCTTTGAGACGTGATTCGCCCAAACCCCGCTGGAGGAGACCGAGACATCAGAGCATGGTTGTATCTCTTCCTTCCACTTAATAATATAAGTGACTATTGTCTCGTTCCCATATTGTATTTTGTCTTTATCGAATGCAATATGCTAGTCTTCTCTGATTGACTAGTAGTTTTTGGATGAAATTAGTATGTGGTATGCGGTTATTGTTTTCTGATCTCTGTGTAGGTTTCCACGCGCGATAAGAGAAGGGATTGTGACTTGCCAAATCGGGAACAAAAATTTCTCATCACCACTACGATTGTCGACAATAGCGTTGGACCACAGGTAGGCCATCTTATCACATCCTCTTTTCATTTGAATATCTAGGAACCTACACCTTAGAATGATTCCTTCTTACTAGACCCACCCTAGGGCTAGAGGGATCGTATCTGTCTGCAGAGAGGATTTACCTACATAACAAGTTGGCGACTCCACTGGGGATCAGTGCGAGTTTGTCTTTGATCTTGTTGGGTCATTTTTTTGGGGTTTTTGTCTTGTTGTTTACCTTTCTGGTTGTTTAACTGTGCTTCAAACCCTTGTTCAGCCCCAGAGTGTCAAGATTGACCTCTACTCTATTGATTTTTTCCCTTTTTCCTTGGTTAACTGGCTTGTCGTGATTTTTCCTTGAACAGTCGCATCGATTGGCGCATGTTGTTTTTGTAACAATCGCACCATCCCCTATTTGGCGGTGAATATAGCCTCACAGTCGCGCTGACCCTTGTCAGTTTTTGGGTGTGAGCTTTTCATGAGCTTTTGGTCGATTGTACTTGTTTTTGGGTTATTATTAAGAGTAATCAAAGTGTTTTGGACTATATTTGATTTCTGGAGGCTTATTTTCCTCAGTTGTTTGTCCATTTCTTATCAGTGTGACTTGAGGTCTTAGGGTCTCTAAGTGCCTTGGTGTACTGAGCCTTCTGTTTGGAGATCAAGTTTCATGATAACTGTTGGATTCGTTCCCTATTTTATTTCTCTTGGTCTCTTTGATCCTCTTGAGTATGTTCATTGGTTGAATGATCATTGCCTTCCTCATTTGATTTTTCTTCCTCTTACTCCAAGCACCATTTACATTGCTTGCATGGGTCATTTTGGAGATTTCTCTTTGATTTGAAAAGATTGTAGCATTAGTTTGGGTATTGTTGTGTTTGTTTTATATTGGAGGAGTCGTTCCATTTCAACTTTTGCATTCGCTCTCTCAAGCTAGTGTTTAGTTTTGGTTTTCATGTCATTTAGTGCATCGTTTGCTCTATTGCATTGAAAAAGCCAAAATATTGCATTTATTTTTGCTTTGAAAATGAAACGTTCTCTCGCATAACTAGAATTGCATAGGTTAGGAAAGAGTTTTGTTTTCCGTAGATTGCATTAGATGCATTAGTGGATGTTTTCGCATGATTTCATTATTCACTATTGCTTGAAAGTTTTCTTTCCTTCTCGTAGATAGTTTTCATTGAATGAAAATGGTATCCTTCTACATATAGTTTTTCATTTAGGAAGATTTAATATATGATATACATTAAGGCCTGGAAATTTAAACTTAATCCAATATCAACGTTAAAATATATTTCAATTAACGTAAGGCAACATTGAAACCTAACGAAATATTCCAGTGGTCTAAGTTAGAGATATGTTCCGGTGTCTTAAAACCTAGTAGTTGTCATTCATCATCTAGCTCCAGACAGTGCTAGTATGGACTTGTGCTCTCCATACCATTGAGTATATAAAGGGAGACCCCTCTAGGTTGCAATCCTTTTATCCATAGGAAGCCGAGTCTGTCGCCCTGTAATCGTGATACACCAAACACAGCATTCGGGGAGATTACCTACACGTATGTTAAGTTCTTGGTCATTTATCTTTCATTTGATCACCAAGGTGTATATGGCAGTTCACGAAAACCTGGCATACCCTCTTGCTTAGATTACCTGAGCAGTCATTTTTTATCTTTACTGACTCCTTAAATTTGAAAAGATCATCGAGCACTTGTCCTTTCATGCTCGTTCAAAATTGAAAGTGACTAGAGTCATCTTTTGCCTGTTTCTTGACTCTTAAAACATGAAACAACAAAGTTTGGTTTCAGTGTCATAAAATAAACTACCCCCGATCACACATCCATAAAAGTTTTATCATTTGGCTTGTTTTTGTTTGCCTCAGTTTTTTGAGTCTTTGCTCGGATCTTTCTTTTTCCTTTTTGTTGTAAAACAGTCACGGTGGTAGAACCATCAGTTTCTTCATCCTCCTCCCTTCTAGAGGTAGTATTTTATCAAACAGTTCATTCAAAACTCCTCAATCCTCTAGGTCTGCCAAGCTTCAGTAGCCTATTCTTCCTTCAGTCTTACCCCTTGCTACCCGGTCTCCCGCTAATGAGCCAGTTGAGTTCAATTGGCCTCCCTCGGGCACTTGGTCTAGTTTTTGGGACGAGGAAGAATTCCCTCCTCTTACATCGGGATCACCATTTTTAGCTGTTGTTATACCTCCTATTCCATGTAGTCTTTTCGAAGATCTTATGGAGGAGTCAGACATGGACACATCAGGTCTTATTGGTAGTTATGGAATTCATGTTTCTACATAAGAGTATCAACTTTTCCCTGAAAACACTACTCATGTGTCTGCTCAATCTTCACCATCGGTGTCACTTCTAGCCGAATATAGGTCTTTGGTTCATATTATTGCTGGTGTTGCCTCCATGGCAGCATCTACTCCGTCCAGGAGTCCAGTCCTTCCATCATTAGGATTGTCACCGACGACACCTGCTTCATCACTTGCAGTTGCATCTATCCCAGTTCAACCTACTGTCTACATGGATGTGTCTACGCCGGTCACTCAGTCACTAACAGCCTCTACAGAGATACCTGGTGGCCTCACTTTTGAATAGTATATATTGGTTATTCATCAACAGAACTCTCAGGTTTATCAACAGCCTCATTCTTCTGTTAATCCACCGCACCATTATGTTGAATATGGTAATCCTGTTTATTTGCCCTACCTTACTCCTCATCACTATGATGCTATCGGTACCCCCATCTATGCGTTTCCTACTCCCCGTCATTATGATGAGCATGATCTTCCTATTTATGACCCAAACAAAATTGAACCTGAGATTGGGAGGACTTATTAGGTGCAACCCCCTGGCCCACAAGGACAACCCTTTCAGGGATAACCTTCAGCTCAGTCGGGGTTTTCATACAGTCCTCAGGGACAACATTACAATCCATAGGGACAACCTTTACAAGGTTAGCCCATTGTCCAATAAGGACAACCTCAGGGGCCTTACTGTCCTGGGGGGAAAATCTATTCATCTCAGGGACAACCTTTTGTCCAACAACCGGTATCATATACTCAAACTGGTATGAGCGTTGGGAAACAAGGATAACCCCCTAGTCCTCCTTTGAGCCAACCTGGTCCATCGCAATCATCAGACCAACTTTCTCAGCCAGGCAAACCTGGTGGCTCTCAACATCCATTCCAATCTACTTCGTAGGGGCAACCTACTCAACCAGCCCAACAGCCAGCTCAGTTTTCTCAACAAAAAATTTACTCTGCTTTACAGCAGGGTCCTACTTTTCAGTAGCCTGTTCAGTTTGCTCAGCAGTCGGTTCACCCTGTTTATTCATCTCAACAAGGACCAACTTATCAATAGCCAGCTCAACCCCAAGGCATTTATTATCCTCGTGGTCAATATCGACCAGTATATAGTGTACCTCAAGGTTTTACTTATCACCCTCAATCTCAGTTGCCATATAATCAACGGCAAGGCCATACTTACATTCCACCATAAAATCTTCAACAAGGACCTCGATGGTATACTCAGAATCAGTATCCTTAGTATCAACAGAATTATTCTCCTTATCCCCCATATCGTCCGAATCCTTCGGGATAGAATCCATGGGGGCAGAATTTTTCTCAAATAGGACGGAATGCAAGTTCGGGTTCTTATCAAGGACCTGTTATGCCTTTTAACCCTCAACTACCATTTCTCGCTAGGTCAGAGTTACCAGAAGCATCAAAGTTAATGAATGATCCTATTCTTCACAACCCATATTGGCCTCTAGTTCCGACTAAGATTCCTGGTGATTGTCCCAAATTTGAGGGCAAGTCCGGAGAAGACCCCCAAGCACATGTTATGACTTACCACTTGCGGTATTCCTCTAACTCTTGGGTTGATGATTCTATTCAGCTTCATCTTTTCCAATGAACTCTTACTGGTGATGCTGCTAAGTGGTGTATCGAGCTCTCTTGTGGTATCTTTCAAGATTTAAACTCTCTCGCTATGGGGTTCCTTACACATTTTCAGTTACCGATTCGCTATGAAGCCGGGACACATATCCTCACCTCCTTGAAACGGGACCGGACTACTCTTATCTTGGACCATATTCATGAATGGAGAGGTCGTCATCACTTAATCAAATTTGAAATTCCTGATCAACTTCTTACTCATTGGTTCACTACCTCCTCTATCAATCAGATTGCGAAGGACATAGCCATGGGGGCATGTGTAACCGAGGAACAAGCCATTGCTTGTGCCCAGTACCTTCATCTCGTGTACTCTCAATCAGGCATATTGTATGATATTTTGAATGATGCCCCCCGTCCTGTAACTTCTAACGCATCAGCGACCCCATCCGTCGATGGTATTATTAGTTCTTTGTCTCAAACTTCGCGTAAGTCTTCCTCCTCCAACCCTGGGAAGAAAAAGTCTAATTCCTCTAATGATATTGCTCCTCGGTCAAGTTTGAATCCTAGTAAAACCTCAGAGGTAAATTCCGTTCGGGCCAATCCTATGGATAAGACTTCTAAAGGGAAAAATAAGGGTAAAGGCAAGACCAAGGCCGATGCCCCGAAACCAGATTCGTCCAAATTTCATGCTACAAATGGTTCATAGCATAAGCCGAAGTATCCCTGTCTGATTTGTGATGAAGAGAACTACACCAAGGACTGTCCTCGATGGTCCGAAGTGAGTATATTTCTCAAGGGAACTCAGGGTACTCCTATTGTCCTTAAAGAACCTTTTCCGTCTCAGCAGACCTAGATGGTCGAGCAGCCTCAATTGTCTGCTCCGTTTGGCTCTCAAGTGTTCATGATGAATGATTCTGCATCTGTTTCTATTGCTACTCGGTCAAAAGATTATGCTGGATTGTGCCAGGAAACATGGAAGGAGATCGCTGATGGTCCTCCTTCCCCACCTATTTCTGATCCTCTTGAGATTGAAAGACCCAGTGCTGAACCCGTTGTGAGACCACCTTCCAAAGGTGTTCTCTAGAAATCTTCGTATAATCCCAACTCCCATGCTGCTCAACATTACAGTATTGTTGAGGATTTGGCACAGGCGTTGTTCGCGATGTCCGCATTAGAATTACTCCAGAGTTTTTCGTCTCAGCGGAAAGCTTTATTATCTACGATCGACGGGGTTGATCCTGCTAATACTAGCCTCCTCGCATTCGATCTAGAGAATTTCGTCTTGCGACTTTTGCACTAGATTGCGCTCATTATACAAGTCGTTATTAATGGTCTCCACATCCATCAAGATGTTGTGGAATAATTTCCATCAACCTGCGTCATGTCAGCTTCTTGCTGGAAGGCCATTAGCTCTCTGGCCCTGAACTCCTCACCGAATGCCCTTGAAGCATTTGATGGAAGGGAATCAAAACCGTTGGGTGTTCTCGCAAGTTTGTCGATTACATTGAAAGGGAAGACAATCAATGTTGAAGTAGAATTCGTTGATGATAAACTAAATTAAAATCTTCTACTTGGTCGCACTTGGACTCATGGTATGCTTTGCGTTTCGTCCACCCTCTTCCGTGTTTTGAAATTTCCACACGAGGGCAAGATTGTTACTGTCGGTCAATTTTCATTCTTCACTTCTTCTTCCGAGAACAACATTCCATATGTGGATAATATCCCTACTTCCTTCGAGAGCATTGGGCCGAGTCTCTTCAAGGATCCAGCCCTCATGGGTATTTTTCCCTTTTCACCACCGAAGACTGTTAAAATTAATATGGTCTCTCAGTCTGATGACTCGTGGATTATTCCTTCGCCTGAATAGGTCGATTCATATGGAGATTCAATGCCTTTGAGTCTGATTGAAATCGATTATTGTGAACTCATTACTGCATCAGATACTCCACCTTCTAATGGTGGTCCTTTGAGCTTGTCTCTTGATGTGTATTCTCAATCCCCCTGGTTTGGGAATTCAGACTCACTTGATCCTTTGAAAGAAGTGTTTCCTTCCAATGAAGCCATCATGGAAGCCATTTCTCTCGAAGACCTACCATGGGACGATGGTCATCATCGTTCTTCATTTATGCCTGGCCTAGGGGCTATTTCTACATGTCTTGAGTATTTTATGTCTCAAGTCCCTTCTCCTCTGCTTCAAACACTAGTTCTAACACATGAAGTCTTTACGGAGGGTAACTTGAGAAATATCACATAGACGATGCCTATTGACATTTCTGTGAAGCCGGGAATCATCGAGAACATCCATGTGGGAGTCACTTGTTCTTCAGATGAAGTCCAAGTTTACACTAGCCTTTCCCGCGAATTCCGTGATGTTTTCGCATGGTCCTACGAAGAAATTCCCAACATTGATCCTAGTATAGTGGTGCATGAAATCCCTACCTATCCCGGTTCGAAGCCTGTTCGGCAGCATCTTCGTCCGATGCACCGTAGAAAGGTTGCAGCTATTAAAAGTGAAGTTGAAAAACTTCTCAAAGTTGGTTTCATTTATCCAATTCCCTTGGCATGTTGGCTTTCGAACATCGTTCCTGTCGATAAGAAATAATGAAATATCCATGTTTGTTTTGATTACCATGACATAAATCGGGTCTGTCCTAAAGATAATTATCCCACTCCCTTCGTCGATCAGATCATTGACGACTGTGCCGGGAGTGAGATTTTTTCCCTTATGGACAGTTTTTCTAGATATAATCAGATTAACATTCTCCCGACTAATCAACATAAGATGGCTTTTATCTGTCCTTGGGGTACCTTCGCATACAAGAAACTCCCTTTCAGCTTGAAGAATGCCAAGGCCACATTCTAGCGAGCGATGTACTACGCTTTTCATGACATTCGTTACATCATTAAGCCTTACTTGAATGACCTTTTGGCTCATTCAACTAAGCGTAGGGACCATCCGGACAATCTTCGTTAGATATTTATTCGTTGTTGAAACTACAACATTCGGCTTAATCTGCATAAGTGTGTATTATCCATTGATTCGGGTAGACTTTTAGGGTTTATCGTATCTAAAGACGGGATTCACCTCGATCCACTTAAGTTTGAGGCTATTGTCAATCTCCCCTCTCAATCCTCATTACATCAGTTGTAGAGTTTGCAAGGTAAGGCAAATTTTCTACGTCGTTTTATACCAAACTATGCTGAAGTAGCTAAGGGATACAAATGACTTTTGAAACAGGACATCCCTTTCTGTTGGGATGAAATTGCTTAGCAATATTTTGATACACTCAAGGCATTGTTGGTCAACGCTCCTTTGTTACGTCCTCCAAATTATGATCGTGATTTTTCCCTCTATTTAGCTGCCACTTTTAGTAAAATTTCCATGGTTTTGGTACAAGACGATGATGATGGTCATGAAAATGTCATTTATTACTTGTCTCATAACCTTATCAATCCTAAAACGCGTTATTCTCATGTCAAGAAGTTAGCACTAGCTGCGGTCCAGACCGTCCAGCGCTTTCGTCATTATATCCTTTTCCGTACGGTGACTGTGATTTCTGATTGCAACCCCATGACCTATATTTTGTCTCGACAATTGCTGGGGGGAAAATACTCGGAGTGGATCGTTATCCTCCAAGAGTTCAATTTGGAATTTACTGCTGCCAAATCAAATAAATCACTAGTTTTTTCTGATTTGATTTGTTCCCTCCCTTCCGACTCTGCTCCATCTCGTTCTGAGGACCATGTTCCGGACGATACACTTTTCTTGATTAGCACCATCGATCCCTGGTATAATGATATCATCGTATATCTCCAGACTTCCACATTCTGGTCTAAGTTGACAAAAGATGCCCGTTGATGTATCCGGCATCACTCGCAACCTTATCGTATAGTCGGAGATACGCTCTATCGTGTTGCAGTTGATTCCATACTTGACCGATGTTTGACCCTCGAGGAAGCTGAGAAAGTGTTGAATTATTATCACAGTGGTGCCTGTGGTGGTCACATGTTTTCTTACGCTACTACAAAAAAGGTACTTCGTGCCAGTTATTTTTGGCCTTCCATTTTCAAATACTGTATTGTCACAGTTCGTAAATGTCATGATTTCCAGATTTATCAACGCAAATTGTGTGTGCCACTTGTTCCCCTTCACCCTGTCATTACCATTGGTCCCTTTGCCAAATGGGGCATCAATTTTATGACATGTAACCCTCACTCGGCTGGGGAGCATGCTTATATCATCGTAGCCGTGGACTACTTCACCAAATGGGCCGAAGCAATGCCTACACTTGCCGCTGACGGTAAGACAACTGCTCAATTCATTTTCAATCATATTATTGCTAGGTTTGGTGTTCCTCAAGCCATCGTTACCGATCATGGTTCCCATTTTTGGCATTATATGGTGGCAGAGTTGACTTCTAAGTTGGGTCTGCATCACGATAGCTCAACAGAGTACTACCCTCAAGCCAATGGCCAAGTTGAAGCTGTGAAAAAAGTTCTTGTCACGATGCTTCAACGTAAAATTGGGATCCACAAATAAAACTGGCATCTCATGTTATTTTCGGCTCTTTGGGCATACCGAACCTCAGTGAAAAGTGTGACTGGATTCACCCCTTTTCAGTTGGTTTACGGTCTGGAAGCTACTCTCTCGATTGAATGTGAAATACCTTCTCTCAAGTTAGCTATGGAATTACTGCCTAACACTTCGCCAGAAGAAGAGCGTCTCTTTTACTTAGAGAGGTTAGATGAAACTCGTCACTTAGCTGCTTTGGTCATCGAAGCACAAAAGAAGTGAGTCAAAGCTCATTTTGGTCAATCAGTTTCCCCTCGTTCTTTCGTTGAAGGAGATCTTGTCCTCCTATATGATCAAGCTCATGATAAGATGGGGGCAGGTAAATTTCAACCTATGTGGCATGGGCCTTACATCGCTAAACGTATGTTGCAAAATGGGTCCTATGAGCTAATTGAATATGAAGGCCATCCCCTTGAACAAACCAGAAATGGGTTGCATCTCAAAAAATATTATGCATGAGTCATTTATGCATATAAGGTGTACATAGGTGTTTTCTTCATTTTTGTACATGTTTTTGGGTTTGGTGTGCTTTGTGAGCATTTTCCTGCTTATTGGGTCTTGCTTATTGTGCATATGTCTATTAACCCTTATGTCGGTTTTGCGGATGGTGCTTCTCGCAATACCAGGAATTTGTCTTCAGTAGCCTGGGTAATTTATAATCTTGCTGGTGAGTTGATAGATATGCAAGCTATCTGTCTAGGATGAACTATAAATAATGTCGTTGAATATAGCGTTGTCATTGAGCTATTAACGGAGGCAATTAACCTCAGCATACACGCATTGCTTGTAAATCTAGATTCACAGATTGTTGTTCTGCAACTCAGTAATCATTATTTGGTTAGAAATCCACATATTCTGAGATTTTACTTATGTATTCGTTTGTCAGAAAGACATTTTGATTTCATTACTTATCAACATATTCCTAGGCGAATGAACACATTAACTGATATAGTGGCTAACATTGTATTAGATAGACCTTTGCATAATTTGTAAAAGCATCATCATATGTAAAAATATCCATGTAAGGAAATATATATATATATATCACATGTTTGGAACTGTGTGCATCATAGCATCAAAAAATATGTGTATGTTTCTATTACATCCCGAAACATCATGTCTCGTAAAATGTGCAGATAAAATAAACCTAGGTGTCTAATAAGCATGATGCTCATGATAACATGTCATAGCCTGTACCAGCTGCCTCAACAAGCAGTGGATTTAGCTGGGCACCCCTACAATGTGTCTCTGATAGGCGCAAGGAACATCATCAAAACGTGCATAATCTAGGACTCCTCGGGTGATCCCCTCCAGGTTGTGCACTATCTCATCTTCCTCACTGCCCTCACCTTGAGGGTCGAAATCACGAGGGATTTGCCTCGCTATCGGTGACATACCGGCAGGTCTCTCTGGGCCAACATCTGCATCACATGGATTTAATTTCATAACGTACATAGATAAACAAAAAATGATAATACTCATAAAATTCAACAATTGAGTCTTACCCAAATCTTCATCCCAATCTTCTCCCTCCGGGAGTGGGAGGTCTAAGTTATCAGTGAAATATGTGCCAGATTAGGGCCAATCCTCCACGACAATCAGTTGCCGACGGAGCCAATCAAAAAATTCCAGCCTCCAAGACATCTATTGGCCGCCCCCTGACCTTAGCATCAGTGCTGCCCATTGGGCCATCCGTGGTTCTCTCGCTAGTGGATTTGGAACTATGACCTCCTGTCACTAAAAAATTGGTAATCGTTCCAAGAAGAATGATACCAGGATGGATCGATAACCAAATTGTTTCAGTTTGGTCTTATTGCATTTGGTTAATTGGCGCTTCATGTTTATGGTCACGGCCTCTACCCAGTTGTAGAGGTTCGGAGCCATGCAGTCCATAGAAAGAAGCAATTGTGTCTTTGTTTCTTCCTGTGATGCTTGTGATCCCGGAGCCTGTGTGATGGTATGCAATACCACGCGTAGTGTCAGATCTGGGATGGTTTTTATATCAACTTTCCCACTACCGGATCCTTTCTGCACTCCTCAACATACCCTGTCTATCACCATGGTCATGTTTTCCATGTAGGGCCAAGTGCCAGTTAGGAGTGGTGTTGTACCTCTTCATAATAATTTTTTGATGAAGTACACGTTGGAAACATCAATCTCAAGTTCTTGATCCCGTAGGATGAACTTCTCTTGATTTTCGACCCATATACTGATAAGATATTGTAGCAATTCTAGTTGGGCTCGGAGACATGGTGTTAGGAAGAATTTTTTCAAACCACAGTTTCTGAGGGCTTCCATAACCCCCTCATTTTCCATGGCTAACTCATCTTCTTCACTATGTTCTCGTTCTTTCCATTCAATAACCATTTTGCTCCTTTCTACCTGCAAACACACACATATAAGTGGTATTAGTCAATAATCATCGTTAAATTTGTAAAAAATTGGGACATTTTGTGTGTATTTTTACTTGAAATTGGTTTGTGCCATTGGCACACCTCAGTATTAAAAAATGGGCGATTGGCGCGACTCCCTGCCCGAAACTCGTGCCAACTGCGCAACCCTAAATTTTATAATTTCTTCCCCCAAATTCAAAATTGGAAAATGTAGGAAGAAATAAATAGATTAAAATCACAAGAGGGATCTCAATTCTTACCTCGAGTTGACAGATTTTTGATTGATCTACTGGATTGGCTGTTATCGTCGCCACACGATTGCACAGTAAAATGGGTAAATATTGCTCCACAAGAAGTAAAAAGTGAAAAGTAATTGTTTTTACTATTTTTGTCATTTTATAACTTTTCAAAACCCTAATTAGGTTTTAAGACATTTTTTTCGATTATTTTACTATTTTATTTTTGAAAAATGGGTTTTATACATGTCCCTTGTGCAGTAGCAGCTTTTCACGCGACAATGATGAAGTAACGAGTTATATTTTATACCTTTTTTGTACTCGGTAAAAAATTGAAAAAGTCACTACTGGAGTCATATTTAAGCTCTTTTATGACTCTTTAAAATTGAAAATATTTCCGAGACGCTTGTCGTTTTGAACTCGTTAAATGGCTGCAAAACGATATCTACCTAGTATACGTTTACCCCTTTTTCGGGCTGGGATAGATTATCTACAAAAAATGAATACCTTAGCCTATCACGACTAAGAGGTTCTCTCAGACACAGTTTTCTACCTTTTCGGATCTGTGAGACTACCTACGAAAAGGGACTGCTGGAGTTTTATTTTATGCCTTCTTTTCCAACTCTCTAAACATGAAAAGATGACGAGTTCTCCCTCTGTCAGACTCGTTAAACCCTGATGACATCGGACTTCGTCACCATGACGTTATTCAAGTTCCTCCTTCCTAGGGCTCGTAAAATGTACTAGGATGGATTTGTCCAAAGCAAAAAATTATAGTGTAAGCATATGTTATCCCCTTAAAGCTTGTTTTCAAAAATAATTGGGGTACTCGCCAGAAATGGTGGGGGAAAATGGAACCAGATTTTAGTTGTGTTGGCAGTATGTTGCTCTTGAACATGGCACCTGTCTGCATTCGTGTTGGGTTGGGGACATCTCATTTCATCATTTTTTCCTCCATGGGTTTGGGTAATCTTTTTGACCTCTCACACTCTTTGCCACATCATCATGACCTCAGATCCTTTTGATGTCAAATACTGCCAAATCCAGTGTCGTGTTGCTAATATGTTCAAGAGAAGTTTTCCTCTGCAGTTTTTTCAACCTCCCTCTGATTCTCTGTCGGTCCTGATTCACAAAAATCATATTCCTCTGTCTCGTGTTGATGATGTGGGAAACATTAAGGCCCTCCTTCAACCAGGTCACTTCCTGTCGACTTCAACTCATTATCTAGGAATCTGATCTAGAGACTCCCTTTCTGTACCTTGGAGCCTGCATGCCTTAATGGCAGGTTCTTCGCATTCGACACAAGGTCCACATCATTGGCCTTCGATCGACTGACTCTGAGGGTGTTCGATGCCAGATCACTGTTCACATTCCGTGGATTGTACCTTTTGTACCTTGAGAGCAGTTGTCATTATTGGTGGTTCCTCTCACGTCTGTTAACAACTTTCATCATTGGTTGGTAATCAGATGATTTTCTTACATGTTTGACTTCAGCTCATACATTCGCGTGCTAGAAATTGTACTTGTTTGAGTCAAGATGGAGTGCAAGACCCTGGATTTTGTTTGATAAAATCCAGGCTGCAGGTTCTTTGTGGATTATCATGACTTGTTGCATGACTCTTTGATTGGATGGTTGTGACCATACCTAAGTCTATTTGATGATCTTTACTATTGGATGGCTACATCCATACCTAGATCTCAGTTTTTATATATTCTATTATGGATGGCTACACACATGCCACATGTTCATGTATCAGAGATATCAATTGTATTTGTAATTGTAGGTTTTCAGACAGTGGTGTTTGGTTCGAACGCATTCTCATAAGGCATTTCAGCCCTCCCTCTCCCTTGGACCTCATGCTTTGGGGGCATCTATTACACAACATTTTGTCACTGTCCCTGCAATCCCCAACTTGCACATTGGAGGGTCATTTCTGTGACCAAAACACAGTTTCATGATTTTCAAATAACATCCTTGCATCCCTTTTGATGAAGGCCACATTCTTCTTCTTGACATTTCCCTAAGCAGAGCTGTAAAAATCCCTATTTTTTCCTTGGTGCCAGTAGACCTTTACCTCGCACCGACTAGAAAATTTAACACTAAGCCAGTGCCACTTGGCGCTCTGTGCCACCTAGACACCCTCGACAAGCTATTTATGAATTTTAAAAAAAAATAGAGGTGGAGGTTCCATTCCAACCACCTCGGGGATGAGTCATTGGGAGTGGTTGAACTGAAACAACCATGGGATCCCTCCTTTAATTAGTAGCTTCAACCTCCCTTGGAACACTCCTAAAGGATAGGCCTCCCTTCCACCTTTGTAGGGATCCAAACCTCCTCCTTTGCCTCTATATAAACAAGCCTTCTCTCTTTATGGAAGCTAGCTAAACAAAGCGAATTATACAGGTAAAACGTTGAACTTGAAGGACTGAACTATAGCTAACTAACTGAGTTATTTAGAAGGTAGAACAAGGGAGAAATCCATTGAGAGGACCTTTATCCCATCCGAATTCCTCGACGAGCTTTGAGACGTGCTTCACCCTAACCCCATTGGAGGAGACCGCGACGTCAGAGCATGGTTGTATCTCTTCCTTCTACTTAATAATATAACTGACTATTGTCTAGTTCCCATCTTCTATTTTGTCTTTATCAAATGCAATATGCTAGTCTTCTCTGACTGACTAGTATTTTTTGGGTGAAATTAGTATGTGGTATGCGTTTATCGTTTTCTGATCTCTGTGCAGGTGTCCACGCGTGATAAGCGAAGGGATTGTGACTTGCCAAATCAGGAACGAAAAATTCTCATCACCATTATGATTGTCGAAAACAACATTGGACCACAGGTAGGCCATCTTATCGCATCCTCTTTTCATTCAAATATCTAGGAACCTACACCTTAGCATGATTCCTTGTTACTAGACCCACCCTAGGGCTAGAGGGATCATCTCTGTTCGCAAAGAGGATTTACCTACATAACACTTATCTATATGAAAATGCTGAAAAACAACGGTGTATAGGAATTTGGTAGGCTAACTCTTGCTTCGGAATAACAATACAAGTTAAGATTCCATTCTCAGCCAAGGTCTTTAGCACTATAGAAGCAAATTAAGATAACATCTAGGAACACATTTTTATTCCCAATTTCTAAACTAGCACATATTAATCAAACTATGTACATGGGAAGATACCACATCATCAATAGTCAAAGTTATCGTTGATGCAATATTGATGCCCTCTTCTTTGTTACTCGTAATATAGAAATTAATTATGCCTTGCCTTTGTGCTTCATAAAATATGGAGTCTATAACTTGAAGAGTTACCATACTCTTCATATGTTTTCAATGCCAAGTCATTGGTAATTTGTCAAATGCCAAAATTATGGATATTGATGCCACAGATAGACTTGTGATTATATATACATTAAGTAAGTTCCCCATTAAAGCAATGCAACTCATTAAATATTAATAAGAACATAGATCGTGTGATTGAATCCATCAATGGAAATATGATTCCCAACCTCATTCATAACTCTATAGGAATGTATACATTTATTCGAAGACTTGTATATGAAGTACATTTCATAAGTGAGATCAACCTTCCCGCCTGGAATATCTAGAAACTGTCAATTCAGAAAAGAAAATTGAAATAAAAATTTTAATATTAATTCATCCATCCTCCTTTCAACTTTCTAAGGTGCCTCCTACCAAAAATCTTGAAAGAAAGGCATCCTTATCTGTGATTTGGTGCTTTGGCTGCCTACACACAGACTTCTCAGTTTTGAGGCTTCTCTAGTCTGGGTCACACTGTCTTGGAAGAAATACTAGGTACCTTGGTGGCAGCTGGTGGTAGGTGAAATTTTGTGAGGCTTTTCCAGTGTGGGACACATTGGTTTGGATGCAAAACTAGTTACCTTGGTGGCATGTGAAACTTAGGGTATTGACACTCAAGGGGTTGAATTCACTAATTTTGGTATTTTTTTGAAGTTATAAGCCTGTTGCATAGGTTCTGCACCTCCACTGGAAGCAAAACTAGTGACCTTAGTGGAAGATAGTGGTATTTGAAATATTTTTAGGCTTTCCCAGTGTGGGATACACTATTTTGTAAGCAAAACCAGTGATCTTGGTGGAAAATAGTGGGAGGTGTAAAAAGGGAGGGAATTATTAGAAAAAACATGAATTGTGGGAATATTAAATTTTCCTCCTATTATGGAAAGATTACCCAATAAGCCGTGTTTAGGTGCTTTATTTGGCTGGTTTTCTTCTCTATTTTGTACGGACATAAGTTTGTCCTCTCTTTTGTGATAGTTTTTTCACCATGAATGATTTTGTTTTGATATGTTAGCATTAGTGGGAAATTTTTGGGACATTTTTGAATTACTTTTTTAATTTAAAAGATGCACAACATCCTAGAAACAATTCCAGGGTGGTTTCTGGGTTCCAGAAATGTGCTCCAGACTGACCAGAAACCAATTTCAGGGATGCATAGAATAAAATAATACTAAATTGATAAGTGTTATATTTTGCATCAAATATTTGGAATTAGAACTTTGATTGATAGAATGTTCAGCTATATAGGTGGTGCTTTTGAAGTGAAAAGGACACTTTACATGTTCTATTGTCTGATCAAGGTAATAAATATACTGTAAATATATGAAGAAACATACATACACACACATTTTTGTTGTTATACACTGTTATTGATTAGTTCGTATAATCTCTCGTAATTATGTGTAATCTAACTTAAAATGTGAAACATTGGTATTATTTTAGAGAAACTTTTTGATTAACTGTTTTGGGATAAATACCCTTGAGTGTTCATTGCAAAAAAAAAAACTAGATTTGAGTGGGTGTATCTTATGCAACATTTCAATCATTTTGGGTTTGAATCTGGAATTTAGATTTGAGTGGGTGTATCCTATGCACCATTTTAGTCATTCTGGGTCTGAATCTTGTTGCATTATGTGGTACGTGGAGGAAAAAGGTGCCATAATAAGGATTCTTAATTACTCCTTTCATAGTAAACCTTTATTTCCCAATAATTGGAACTTAAAATCACTGGATGTAGGCTAAGGTATTAGGTGCATACAAATACCCAAGGTAATGCACCACAGATGCTAGAGATAAATATATTCCTTCACACATTAGGGAAGAGGCATGAAGATGTTTCTTGTAATCACCTGATGAAAGCTTTTAATAATAGACACATTCACTTTAATGACTTAGCCAATACTAGCTAGGTAAATGTAATAACTACCAAAAATTAATCCCGTTGATTCCCATGATATAGGAACATAGTAAATAATATTATGATTCTGTAACTCAAGAAAATTACAATTATGTTTTTGGTGTAAATTTGAAATAAAATATGCAATAATATGACAAGTGTATTTTTAAAGCCTCCTTAACAATTGCTTTTCTGGAACAGGTGCTTCTCTGAAACATCTTCATTACATGAAAACCCTTGGACGACTCGAGGAAATCCATGGTGACGAACATAATTCCTCTTTGATTGTGGATGTTGGTGGGATTTATTAGCATAAATCAATTCCAGTGACAACATTGAATTTCTCTTACGTTGAGACTAATGTCGCGAACATTGGGATATGGATAAAATCGACAAGGGTCTGGAAAACCAAAAAATCATAAAAATTGAGAAAATATCAGCAAAAATTGCCAAAAATCGGAAAAATCAAGATACCACCAAAATATATGTAAAATATGATAAACATCGTCTAGGCCAAAAAATCGTAATTTCAAGACAAAATCAGGATGTTATCGAGGTGTTCAAAACACTGTTTGAGACAAAAAATATGAGGTGATGAGGACAACAACCTCCATACGTGTCCATCTTCTCTAAACTGAACAAAAAAAAGGAAAGATTTGAGGAGGTGAAAGATTAAAGAAAAATGTGTAGAACCAAAGATAAGATAACATCCAACAGACAACACATCAAACCATGCAAAAATGTTTACACATTCTTGCATTGTTAAACCGCACCAAGTAAGGACTCCTAGTTCTCGATACTACAAACATTAAAAAAATCATCCCTTTCAATTAATCTTACTACAGTCTTAACTGTTTTGGCGGTACATTCCATTATATATAAAACCCTTCCAGAATAATACTATAGACTTGAAGGTGCTTATTAATGAAAGAATTTCTAACCTTGGTGGGGATGCTAGGGTTGTTTTAGAAGTGGTATTGTTATGTATATGAAAATTTTGCAAAACCACTGTGTAAAGGAATTTGGTAGAGTAGCTCTTCTTCAGAATAACCATACAAGTTAAGATTCCATTCTTAACCAAGGTCTTTAGCACTAAAGAGGAAAATTAAGATAATGTATATGAAAACATTTTTATTCTCAATTTCTAAACTAACACATCTTGATCAAACTATGTACCTGGGCAGAGACGAAATCATCAATAGTCAAAGTTGTTGCTGATGCAATATAGATGGCTTCTTATCAATTACTCATAATATAAAATAATTCTTCCTTTCAATTGTGCTTCATAAAATATGGTGTCCATAACATGAAACTTTACCATACTCTTATATGTTTTCAATGTCAAGTCATTGATAATATTTCAAAAAACAAAATTATGGATATTGATGTCAAAGATAGACTCATGAATACATATACATTAAATAAATTCCCCATCAGAGCAATGGAACTCATTAAATATTAATAAGAACATAGATCATGTGACTGAATCCATCAATGGAAATATGAATCCCAACCTCTTTCAAAATTCTGTAACAAGGTACACTTTTATTTGAAGACTGAGATATGAAGTTAATTTCATAAGTGAGCTCAAATTTCCTGCCTGAATGTCCAAAATCTATCAATTCAAAATAACAAACTAAAATAAAACTTTTAATAGTAATATTTCATTTTCTAGCATTTAAATCTACAGTTCAAAATAACAATATATGTGACTTTCATTCTCCCTAATTTTCAAAAATGTCTTGACTATGTTGAATTAATGACTAATTTTGAATAAATTGGTTGGAATTTTAGCTTTGGACTTCTACATGTCCTTGGCCTTCATCCAATAACATTCCTTCCTTTTTCAGGGTTCAAAGAGGATCAATTACTTAATTTCTCCCAATAAATTTGTTGTACAACCTTACAGTTAAAGGTATTTTCTACAACCTAGTAAAAAATGCTTCTCTCTCCAAAAGGTGTTTAATGGATTCCCTGAGTGTATATTTTATAGAGGCTGAGGCTTGGGAGACCCCTCCATCCTCTATGCAACCTTATAAGGTGCCTAATGCAAAAAATATTGAAAGAAAGGAAACATTGTGTGTGATTTGTTGCTTTGGAAGTCTACACACTGCCATGTTGGCTTTGACAATTGCCGAGTCTGGGTCACATTGGTTTGGAAGAAAAACTAGTGACCTTGGTGGCATCTGGTGGTAGGTGAAATTTTTTTAGGCTTATCTAGTGCGGGCCACACTGGTTTGGATGTGAAACCAGTGACCTTGGTGGCAGCTAGTGGCAACTGAAACTTAGGGTATTCACACTAAGGGGGTTGAAATCACTCATTTTGGCACTTCTTTAAATTTATAAGTTGTTGCATAGGCTCTGCAACTTCTCTGGAAGAAAAACTAGTTACCTTGGTGGAAGTTGGTGGTAGTTGAAGTTTTTATAGGCTTGTCCGGTGTTGCTACACTGGTTTGGAAACAAAACTAGTTATCTTGATGGCAACTAGTGGTAGATGAAACTTAGGGAATTTACACTGAGGTGGTTGAATTCACTGATTTTGGCCCTTCTTTAAAGATATAAGCTTCTTCATAGGTCCTCCATATTATTGATATCAAATAAGGGACCTGATGGTGTCCTTAATGTCATGTAATAATAGAAACACTAAAATATGTATAGGCTAGCTGACTAGGTGTTAAGGCTCCTCTATATCACTGAAGCAAGGATATGATAGGTTTCCCACTCACCCACATTATTGGGGAGTATATGAGCGAAGGAAGGTAATTATTAGCAAAAGCCCGTATTGTGGGAATGTGACATTTTTCCTCTTGTTGTGGAAAACTTTCCCAATAAAGTTAAAAACCTTGTTAATGTGCTTTATTTCGTTGGTTTTGTTATCTATTTTCTAAGGGAATAAGTATGTCCTCTCTTTGTGTTATTTTTTTCAACATCAAAGCTTTTGTTTTAATATGTTAGGGTTAGTGGGAAATTTTTGGGACATTCTTAAAATATTTATTTTTAATGTAAAAGATGCACAACATCGTAGAAGCATTTCCACGGTGGTTTCTGGTTTCCACAAATGTGCTCCAGGCCCACTAGAAACTAATTTCATGGATGCATAGAATAAAAGAATACTAAATGGAAAAGAGTTTTGTTTTGCATCAAATATTTGGAATTAGAACTTTGATTGATACAGTGTTGAGATATATAGGCACTTTAGAAGTGGCAAGGGAATATCATATGTTTAACTACTTGATTAAGGTAATAAATACACTATAAATAATTGAAGAAACATACATGTACACACATTTTTGTTGTTTACATGTGAACACTTAAGAGAAATATCCATTATTGTTGACTGCTTCATATAAACTCTCGTAATTCTGAGTAATATGACTTAAAATGTGAAACATTAGTATTATTTTAGAGAAATTTGTTGATTAACTATTTGGGAATAAATACCCTTGACTGTTCTCTATGCAAATAATCTAGATTTGAGTGGGTGTATTTTATGCACTGTTTCAGTCATTATGGGTCTTAATCTAGTTGCATTATGTGGTATGTGGAGGAACAAGGTGCCATAATGAGCATTATTTATGCTCCAAATTTCATGGTAAGCCTTGCTTTCCATGTAGTTGGGACTTAAAATCATTGGATGTAGGCTGGGGGATGAGGTGCAGCCAAATAACTAAGGTAATTCACCATAGGTGTTGGCGATAGATATATTCCTTAGCACATCGAGGAAGAGGCCTACATATGTTGCTTGGCATGGCCTAATGAAATCTTGTAATAAGAGTTGCATTCACTTTAATTTCTTAGCAATACTAGCCATGTAAATTTAATTATTGCCTAGAAGAAATATTACACTATGACTATAAAATAAATATTTTGTGTAAATATGATGTTTTTATAGTCTCTACAATTGTTTTTATTTATTCACAGTATAATGTATTTTGGAAATGTGCTTATGCTAATCTAGAAGGAAAGCTAGTAGGTGCTAGCTTTCCTATAGCCACGATTAACAGAACATAATAAATTATTTAGGGGTGCCCTTTTTCTAATAAACACCATGATTAATTATTACTGTGAGTTCTACAGTTTTTATTTTTCTTGTTCACGTTTTTACACATAAAGATGTGAGTAGCTATAGTATTTATAAATTCATATTTTCTTCAATAATTTGAAACTATGATAATGGTTTTTTACTTTATTTTCAGAAACCATGGACTACGAAGCTAGTGATAATTCAAAGGAAGCATCTAAGGAAAAAGGAAGTTCAAGAAACACGACACCAAAATCTTTAAATGGTATGACAATTTTAAAATTAGTTTATACTCTGTTACAATGGTTATACATTATGCTAATAAATGGTTGTTGATTAATGAAGTTTGTGCTATCATTATTCTTGCAGTAAACTTGCATATGGTTTGAGGTACTTTTCTTTTGTGCATAGATATGAAATGATATTTCATAAAATATTAATTCATTATATTTTTTAATTTATTTCAAATTATCATTATATTTTTTTACAAATGTTTCAAGATGATAAGAACTATGGCACAAATGAGATTCCAAAAAAACATCAAGGAAAAAAGTGAATTGAAATATGAAACAACATAAGTATCCTATAGTTGGTATGACATTTTAAAATATATTTTATGTTCATTTTCAAATAATTAGACAATATTCTAGTATGTAATTTAAGTCTTAATGAATTTTCACATAGCATTGAACGATCACCTAGCCAAAATTGATAGGAAAATTGAAATAGACCATGTTAGTATCAATTTTCCACATTAAAAACCCACTTTCACACAAAAACCCATGGAAATAGGCTTAGGAGTGGGTTTTTAATGAGAACAACCCATACTAACATGGGTATTTTGCTTTTCCTAGCAATTCTAGCTAGGTGATAACTTTCTGGTGTCATATAGTAAACTTGCATACCATATGAACTCATTTATTATTGTGCATGCAAATGGAAATAGTGTATTATAAATTTTTTTAATAATATTTGGTGTTTCATAGAAACTGTGGAATCTCGTCTCCCTGAAATTCGAAGAAAAGTAGTGAAGAGAAAACAAAAAATGAGTGATATACAAAATATGCCTCGTTCAAATGGTATGGTGGTTTTATATTTTATGTATACTCTCTTAGAAATGGTTACATTAGGTTGTTTTTAAAAATATAAAAGAACATTATGTGGCAATATTTGAAATTATAATTTCATTTTGATTCATGATTTTTTTTTAATTTTTTTTGTAGAATTGGTTGGCCCCAAAGAAAATGAAATGTTACAACCATCACTTAAGAAAAATAAGATTTATTCAACTCAAATGGAAGTATCAATAACACCTTATACTTCTACTTTAAAATGATTACAAAATACAATACATCTTTTGGGCCTCAGTTTTGTATTATTTTCATTCATTTCCCTCATGTTGTCGATTGGTTAAATGATCATTATGCACGTATTTTTTACTTCTTTGTTTTAACATGATTAAAATAACATTAATAAAAGATTAATAAAGGCTTGTCTATTGCAATATTAAAACCAGTTTGATTATGCTTTGGACCTACCTGCACCAGAGCAGAAGTGGATTCCTGCACCACTTACCTGCCTGCACCTTACGATGGATTCATGTACTCCGAAGGATTCCTGGGCTACACTTGTTGCCTTGCACTCTATTCATTATACAAGTCAACGACAAGTGGAAGTACAATTTTATATGTCAACTTTATTGGGGTTCATAGTTATGGAAACTATAATATTGTTGCTGATGAGACCAAGGCGACCCAAACAAAAGATCAATTGAAGGAGGTTGTCTTCCATTTACTACAAATGCACTGTACAATACAGAATCAGAGTTGTTACTTCATGACAACCATTTATCATGTAGCCATGGCTCTAGTTTTTCTCATTTAATGTCGAGCATTTCAGTTACCTTTAATAACTTATTGCCATCATTAAGAACTATTGTGAGGAGCTTGTCAGTAGCTTTATAGTTTACACTGCGCTGAGCCTATTAGCATGGAGGATTCCAACCATTGATTTGTTTGAGATGGAAGCCAAATGTCTTGAAGTGAAGCAGATGTTCATTTATTATTGAAGCATCTATGGGTGCCACTTTAGGAGGAGTCTTCTACAACTTCCTCTCAATCGAAAATGTATCAACTGCAACAACCTGGGACCCCAATATGTGTGTACAAATTTCTGGACATTTATTTGCACAAATTATAGTGGGATCCATCGGGAGTTCACACATCAAGTGAAATCATTTTACAGGCACGATATTCTCAAGGCATTAAGGAGGGAAACATATGAGAGATTTTAATACGCTATTCGTATTACAATAAAATGCATTTTCTACCCAGCCAAATATTTCTCAAAGGTGATTGGTGTATCCTTGGATCAATTAGAGTATGAAGCGCTTACTCGCGACCCGTGCTGAAGTAAACATGGAAGATATCAAAGTTGTGTATTGTGAAGAGTATGGAATCTCATTAGAACAAGCAATATGCAATCAAACATCTGGTAGCTACAGAGATTTTCTTCTTCAACTAGTTTGTTGGGAAGCACTGTCTCAGGCAAGCTTATAAGCCATGGATATCCATGGCTAAATTCACTTCTCAAGAAGTGACTTCTCTTCAACAAGGTGGCAATCAGAAATCAACATAAATATATTTTAAGACTTTGAATCACAGCATCATCCACTCCCAGACATCAAAATTTCCCAGAGACTCTACATGGTCCTCGCCTTTGATTGCTTAACATCCCATTTTGAATGTTAATTATCATCTTACTCGACGCGTATCATCACATGCCAACCTGTGAGCAGCTCACATAAGGAGAAACTCGATTACTCAAATCACACCTTCGAGCGACAACATCATCCCAAGGAAAGAGGAGCGATTCACCATAATCGTTCCCCCTTTCGACATTTAGTTGCAAAATAATTTCACTCTCGGAAAACTGTTAAAATCGCTAATCTGCCCTCCCGAATTTCAGTTGGCTAATGTAAATCTTCAATTTGTAAGTCGACGTTATATAAGAGTTTTTTAGGAGTAAGAACAGTTAATTAATTAATTAATTAGATAGACATGAATTAGGAAATCGATCGAGCTAGAGGCAGTGTGCACGATGGGAGGAGGGTGCAAAAGGGAAGATGAGTTGTCCCAATGTAGCCTCACACATTTATCACTAGAGAATCACTCCTCTCGTCTTTTTGGAGTTTGAGTGTTTGTCTTCTTGATGTAAAAGACATTTTTTCCAAGATTAATTAAAGAAATTTTCCACCATGCTCTATCTGTTTATTTATTGCATCTAATGATTCTAACTACTATGTGAACCAAGTTAATCAAGGGTGTGAGCTGGCTGGGTTGGCTGCCAGACCAGCTCGACACCGTTGTATTGTTCTTAAATTAGTTAGCATTTAGATTATTATTTACAGTGTGAGTTTATTTAATCACTTTCAGTCTCTTTTCCTTCTTCAAGTTAATGTCATTTAATTTTCTGCAATATTTTATCTTCAATTTTAAATTTAATTTGATTTGCTACAAATTGTTCTTATTTCATTTGCTGCATCAAGGGTTGTGCTTGGAGATTTATTCTTATCAAATTGCGTCCAGATTTGGTTTGCCTTTATGAGCTCTAACGTTCAACTCAAATTGATCTAGACTCATTTAATTAATATTCCAGAACCTGAGATCGACTTGAGTATTTATGGTTTTGAAAGCCGACATTTATAAAAAGGGAAACTGTGTTATGATTGAAAACGTTAATATTTATTTTCCTTTAAACTTATTGACCGTTCCACATGATTTATTTTTCAACGACAAGCAAGGCAGGATTCATATTAATTAAATTTCTTTCATAAGTTATTTACATAGTAAATTTACTTATTATATTGTTGATTCTTTTAGGATAATTTCACACAGAATTAGTGCAAGTAGAATTAGTACATGCAGAATGATTTTGAATTTCCTTTTAATTTCTTCCAACATTTACAGCCTTTTTTTATTTTGTCGACACTGCTTGATTTCTAGTTATCATTTCCTTTGTGTTGCTCAGAGTTTCCTTCCGCGTTGATAGCACGAGATTGTTTTTTATTTCCCGAGTGATTTAATTGTTTGGATTAGTGTTTTCTCGAATTCTCTTGTAGTGCAGGATTTCATTTATTGTCGAGATTAATACGCAAGATAGACTAGAGTTTCATTGCAGGTTGTTAGGGGTTTTCTCTGGCATTTCCAGTGCTGCGTCTCGAAGTTCATGAACTATCAATATTGAAAAATTAAATGTTGGTACATCTATATATCCTATACTACACTCAACATTTTGGTGTCATTGTCGGGGAAACACTTAAGGGATTGACCTTGGTGACCTGTTGCATTTGGTTTTTTCCCTTCACCTAGTTTCTCTTACAATTTTATGTTCTTTGAATTTATTTCTTTCCTGCATTTTTGCTTTAAGGTTTCTCATTTTATTTAATGTTGTAAGAGTTACCCCCCACCCTACGCACATATATACACACTATTCATGTGCTAACAACTGTATCAGTGGGCTTGTTAAAAACAAAAAAATGGTATTTTGAGGAATCATTCAATGAGTATTTTTTATGCTGCTATAGAGACATACAACTCATCTAATGAGGAATTAACAAGTGCAGAATTTAACATTTTTCTTGAACATAAAAATGATATTATAAAGTATTTGATTTCGAAATTGGATGATTTGTAGGAAGAATGGAAGCAAGATGAAAACCCACCCCTTATCTTTTGCGCCAACTGTAGAAAGAAACACCTCCTTGTAAATTGTCCACTTAGTAGCCTGAAAATTTGCAAAATTTGTGAAGAGGATCATCTAAAAGAATGTTACACATCACTACCAATATTATTACAGACACTCAGGAAATCAAGGAAGGAATCGAATCGATTACCAGGTATAACTCAAAATCCATTATCATTCGAGACTTGGAATAATGCTTATTTCCCTGAGCAGGTTTCCCAACATGTTTATAACCCTGTAGTTTCATGGAAAACTTTTAATCCTCCTCCAATTGAATATCCTAAGTCATGGCCACAGTGGCCCTCTCCTTGGCTCTCATCCTCGAGCCAGATATCTCCATGGCTTCAAGAATTGATTGGATCCTTATCTCTAGGGAAATATCCCATGCAAATTCAATCATATGATCACCAACAAC
Organism: Pinus albicaulis; assembly: GCA_034641835.2. Lineage (NCBI taxonomy): Eukaryota > Viridiplantae > Streptophyta > Pinopsida > Pinales > Pinaceae > Pinus > Pinus albicaulis. The sequence goes on along the minus strand of CM076582.1, from coordinate 1,154,797,266 downwards.
AACCACATTTTCTTTCCAATGCACCATTAATTTATCCTCCTCCATGGTACCAGCCGCATGTGCAGCCTTACCCTAGCCTTAATCCATACCATACCCCTTATCCTAATCCTTACCCTTCTTCTTATCCTTATCGATACCCTAGCTCTATTCAAACCCTAATCCATACCCTAGTCCTAGCCCAAACCCTAATCCATACCCTAACCCTATTTCATACCCTAATCCATACCCTAGACTTAACCCTAGTTCTAATTTGAAACCTAGACCTAACCCTAGTCCAATGTCTAATCCCAATCCAAATCCAAACCTTAGTCGAAGCATTTACCAAAACCCTACCCAAAACCACATCCTAAACCCTAATCTAAACCATGACATTGCACAATAGTTTCAAACACCTATTCTTCCCCTTGATTCCCATGTTGAATATAATGATACATATTCCATGTTGGGAAAGGAAATGAATTTGGAAACTTCCCCCATTATTACAGAGCATTCACCCTGGGAATATATACCTCAATTACCACCAGAGGACCAATCTTTCATTGGAACTTGTTCTGAAAATGTTGTTGAAACGAAAAACCATAGAATCCCTCTAAACCATTATTGTCAATATGAAAATAAAATATTTGAGCCCGAACTTGAGGGATTTATCTTTTGTCTTTCACCAGACCCTTTGTGCCTCCAGGAGAGTGACTATCAAACTGTGGAAGACATGCATCAGTTGGAGAATCATAAATATGTGGATTCCATTGAATCCTAGTTCCAAGCAATCATCAAGCCACCTTATTTCCTCATCATTCAGAAACTCTTAGTATCATATCAATTGAAGAAACTAGTTTCTCATACTTTGGTATGTATTGAAGTCTATTTTTTAAAACTATATGTGAGTATAATCAGCATTTGTTATGCACATGGCTTCATTTGAAGTACGCCTACACTTAAAATCGATATTTATTTCTTTAAAAATAGGGTAGGGTAATATGAGAATAATGAATAAACATGTATAACAACACTCTTGAACTTGTGATTCCTTAAAAACATAGATTTTTGAAATTTCTATTATCGTGCACTCTTATGGGTAGACTTGTCAGAAAAAATTTACAATTAATGCGTCATATTTTAAAGTGACTTTGATTATGGATTAACATGTCAGTAAAGGATATTGTTATAAGTTACATGTAATACTTTTCTCCTATCCTAATAAATTATCATCCAAAAAATCTTTTTTTAAGTCCTCTTCGAAGGGATCAATGAAAAACCTCCTATAGTTGACCACACCTACAAAACTCTAATAAGCTTTCATAAAGAACCCTAGAATGATCAACTCAAGGAATATTTTTGGTCATTATCTGAGATGTCTTTAAATAAGTTCTTAGGGTAGCATGACCAACAAATAAAGAATAGTAATTAAAAACTTTTCACGCCATCCTACACTCTTAAGGACTAGATTTTCTTCCCCACCTACTAAGTAACCCATCTAAGGTTAATTATAATCAGAGTTTTTTTTTTCTTCTAAAAAACATAAATGAATTAATTGAGGGATAGGAGGTCTCATTGCGAGCCGACCTAATATAATCATGGGTCCTAAGGAGAATGACATTACCGCATTGGTCACCAAGCTAGGGTAATGGCTTTTAGTTGAAAATCTAGAAGACAAGAGGTCTCATCACAAGTTTACTTGTTCATTCTTGTTATTTCTCGTGAATGGCACTATCGATAGCTAGTTACGAAGCCAGGTTAGTGGCCATCAACTAACTTATAAAACGAGAAAAATTAAACTCCCTTAAATGACTCTAAATCTATATCTAATAGGTGGGACAAAAGAATTTCATAAGGTTAAAAGGTATCCTTGTCGAGGCTATAGACACCTGCTGGCAGCAGGGCCATCCCTATGGTATTAAGGTTAATTTTACACTATGATTTACTTGGGTTTTTTTCCCTTTCCTTGAAATCACTATCAATCTCTTTAAGAATGGATTTAAAATCCTTCTGTTGTTATACCTTGGATTACTATATTTTTGGAATGTTTTTTATGAGTGTGGGACACTTAGTGCAGGTAATTAATTGTGCCCTGGTAAGAGGAGCTTCAACTATACATGGATAATGGTAAAATGATCACTATGGGAAAGTATTAATATGTCTACTTTTAACACTATGGCTTTTAAAATCAGGTCACTCATGTTTACAATGTTGGCAATATGTTTCTGGTATCCTATTATATTGAATTGATTGTCCTTGATGGCAACTCTCTGACAAAGGATGTAGATAATGATAGTATGAAGAACTCAGAAAACCATCGGCAGTTCTATACAAGCAGAATATAAGACTGAAGCAGTTCTATACAAGCAGAATATAAGATTGATGTACATTAATCAAAGCTTTGTATTTATTGGGAGAATCAATGTGAATACGGACATGTTAAGAGTCATGTGTTATGATTCACTGAAGATTAACCTTGGGTGGAGAATACCGAGAGTATTTGGGTATTGATTGGTTCAATTCTCATGTGGAATGCCCTGAAACTCTGTGTGAAGCCCTGTTGGGAGAGTGAGCCACGGACGTGTTCTGTGTGTGCAGGGAACATTAGCTCTGTCGATCAAATTAATAGTGCATTCCGCATGTGTTAGACAATACAAAGAAGGGTGTCCCTATTGAATGCAAGAGAACCGAGTCGAATAGTCCATAAGGATTTCATCGGAGCTGTATAACAGTATTGTGGTTATATGAACTGATAACGCGGAAAAACGAATTGGCGAAAGTCCGTAGACGGAACCTGGAGTAGAGGAGCGGAACCTTGCGGATGAACAGTGAACACGGTTTAAGGTTGGAAGCAGTTTTTATCACACCGCCTTTGCAGGGAAAGTGGTATTTGAGAATCGGGAGCGATTCCATAGAACAGTCGACACATGGCATTGGGCGAAGTTCCAAAACCGCCATCACTGCGCACCATCGCACGTTAACAATTGACCAAGGAGGCTGTGCGATATTTTTGAACGTCGTCGATCTGGAGGGAAGCCATCAGACGACGGTCGTATGAAGAAGATGCGCGAAGGTTAACCAAAGTATGGCGTGGGAATTTGATTGGACTATTGATCATATACGTGGGGCCCGGAGTCAAATTTTTATTAACCTTGGCTATAATATTATACGGCAGAGATAAAGATTACCTTTGGGTCGATTCGTGTTGTGAGAATATGCATTAGTGTATATGGAAGAGCGTAGGTTGGGGTTCCAATTTGGATTGGCTTGCCTTTTTATACGTGGGTTGTTATTAAAAGAGCATTTTTGTGTGCCTTAGGAAGGTCATTACTAAAGGAGAAATTTGGATTAATATCTCAATCTCAGATTGAGATATTAAAAAGCCTTAGATTAATTATCTAATTGCCAGACCAAGAAAATAGAACAATGAGAAATTGTTTGGGGCTTGGGTAGACCCCGCTGGATTATCTATTTGATCCCGTCCAAGAATACCATCAGCGGTTGGGTGGTTTTGACTCATGGTATTAATAAAGGCTAAAACTATATAAGGAGAATAGGATTATAGTACAACGTGTGCATGTGGAGGGGTTGTTAATGAATAAATCTCTTTAAGAGATATCTGCATGATTGAACTCTATTTCTGATAAATCTGAATCTATGATGCACCTATGGGTATGATGAAGGTTCAAGATCTCTAGATCTAGAAATGATGAATCTCTAGGAAGATCTGCAAAAGAAATCATGAAGACCTGACAAAAGTCTGATGAGGAAATTGAAGAAAGTTGGTGGATTTGAGGGATGAAGCCTTCAGTATGAAAGTGGAAGCTTTCTACAAGTTGGTGTTAAATCAGGGGGTCGAAGCTCCCTTCCAGGAGAGGTTGGTAAACGAGATCAGGGGGTTGGAGCTCCCTTCCAGTAGTGACTAGAGAATGAGAGAAGGTGGTAGCATTCTACAGGTGGGTGCTTGCGTGCTGGTATAAGTCTGCGCCAGTACAAAATTGTAAGAAGTTTTCTTTATAATAAATATTGAAGACAAAGATGACAACAGTGGTGGTTTTCTCCCGAATTGGGTTTCCACCTTAAATACTGGTGTTCATGTGTGTTGCTTATGTGTGATGGTTTATTATGTTATTACTGCACATGCTTACTGCTTACTAAACATCTGATGAATGAATGATGCAATGATCTAAGTAAAGAATTAAATGCATAATAAGATCTCTGGACATACAGGATATCCACGTGTATATGCAAGTTGGATTCAGTAAAGTAGCGTATGGTTTTAAGAAAGAAAAACTAAAAAATTTTCAAACCTTTTCTTCTAAATACCGATTCCTTTGTCTTCCCCCCTTTCAGTATTTTATCCAACATACAATGAGGATGTTAAAGTGAAACTTATAATTAGGGATGCCTCTGAGATATGCTTTTGGAAATATTGAAAGTTAGCTTTTTTTTTCAAGTAATAACACCATTCTTGCAATTTAGTTTTTCATGACAGCTTTCATTTTAGGTTTTCTTGAAATCAGTCTAATCAAATAAAGAGTCCAATAGACACTATTTTTAGAGCACTATTTATCTAGCGCAACAAATGTGATCACGCAAAATTGCAGGAACATCAATTTGAATGCATACAAATGTTTCTAATTTTGTTTCTTGCGAGGAAGTGACAATACTATATTTCCTTGCATGAGGACATGAAAGATGGTCAACATGGGGGGATGTTGGGCCTCACTTTTGTCTTACTTTCATTCATTTCTCTCATGTTATCAATTGGTTAAATGATCATTATGCACGTATTTGTTACTTCTTTGTTTTAACATGATTAAAATAACTTTAATAAAATATTAATAAAGGCTTGTATATTGCAGGATTAAAAACAGTTTGATTATTCTTTAGACCTACCTGCACCAGAGCATAAATGGATTCCTGCACCACTTACCTGCCTACACCTTACAATGGATTCGTGCACTCTGAAGGATTCCTGGACTACACTTGTTGCCTTGCATTCTATTCATTTTACACATCAACAACAAGTGGAAGTACGATTTTATATGTCAAATTTATTGGGGCTCATAGTTATGGCAGCTATATTATTGTTCCTATTGAGACCATGGCAACCCAAACCAAAGATCAATTGAAGGACGTTGTCTTCAATTTACTGCGAATGCATTGTAAATTACATAATCAGATTTGTTATTGCATAACAACCATTTATCATGTAGCCATGGCTCTAGTTTTTCTCATTTAATGTCGAGCATTTCAGTTACCTTTAATAACTTATTGGTGTCATTAAGAACTATTGTGAGGAGCCTGTCAGCAGCTTTATATTTTACACTACGTTGAGCCTGTTAGCATGGAGGATTCCAACCATTTATTTTTTTGAGACGGAAGCCAAATGTCTCAAAGCCAAGTAGTTGTTCATTTATTATTGAAGCATATCTGCATGCTACTTTAGAAGGAGTCTTCTAAATATTCCTTCTAAAAGAAAATGTATTAAATGCAACAACCTGGGACCCCAATACGTATGTACAAGTTTCTGGATGTTTGTTTGCATGAATTACAATAGGATCCATTGGGAGTTCACACATTGAGTGAAATCATTTTACGGGCACGATATTCTAAAGGAATTGAGGAGGGAAACATCTGGGAAAGTTGAACACCCTCTCCATATTATAATCAAATACATTTTCTACCCAGCCAAATATTTCTCAAAGGTGCTTCGTGTATCCTTGGATCAATTAGAGTATGAAACGCTTACTCGTGACCCGTGTTGAAGTAAACATGCAAGATATCAAAGCTTTGTATTGTGAAGAGTATGGAATTTCATGATAACAATAAATGTGCAATCAAATATCTGGTAGGTACAAATATTTTCTTCTTTCACTAGTTTGTTGGGAAGCAACATCTTAGGAAATCTGAGAAGCCATGGGTATCCATGGCTAAATTCACTTCTCAAGAAGTTACTTCTCTTCAACAAGGTGGCAATCAGAAACCAACAGAACTATATTTTAAGACTTTGACTTACATCGTCATCCACTCCCAGACAACAATATTTCCTAGAGACTCTATGTGGTCCTCGCCTTCGATTTCCTCATATCTCCATTTTGAATTCTAATTATCCTCTTACTCTATGCATAGCATCACATGCAAACCTGTGAGTAGCTCAGGTAAGGAGAAAATCTATTATTCAAATCACACCTTCCAACGACAACATTATTCCAAGGAAAGAGGAACGATTCACCAGAATCTTTCCCTCTTTCGACATTTACTTGAAAATTAATTTCATTCTCGAAAAATTGTTAAAATTGCTAATCTTCCCTCCTGAATTTCAGTCGGCTAATGTAAATATCCAATTTGTAAATCGATGCTATATAAAAGATATCCGGGAGCAAGGAAAGTTAATTAATTAATTAATTAGATAGACATGAATTAGGAAATTGATCGAGCTAAAGGTAGTGTGCACGACGAGAGGAAGGCGCAGAAGGGAAGAGGAGTTGTCCTAATGTAGCCTCACGCGTTTATCACCAACGGATCACTCCTCTCATATTGTTGGAGTTTGAGTGTTTGTATACTTGATGTAAAATAATTTTTTTCAAGATTAATTAAAGAAGTTTTCCAGCATGCTCTGTCCATTTATTTATTGCATCTAATGATTCTAACTACAGTGTGAACCAGGTTAATCGAGGGTGTGAGCTGGCTGAGTTGGCCGCCAAGCCAACTTGACATCGTTATGCAATTATTAAATTAATTAGAATTTATATTATTATTTACTATGTGAGTTTATTTAATCACTTTCAGTCTCTTTTCCTTCTTTAAGTTAATGTGATTTAATTTTCTGCAATATTTTATCTTCAGTTTTAAAGTTAATTTTATTTGCTGCAAATTGTTCTTATTTCATTTGCTGCATCAAGAGTTGTGCTTGGAAATTTATTCTTATCAAATTGCATCCAGATTGGCTTTTCCTTTATGAGTCGTTGGCTTTAGGGGTCCTGACCCAGGTTCACATGTTAAGGTTTTCCAAGAAACCCCTATACTACTGTCCCTTTCGGCAGTGACCTGCTTGCGTAGGTCAAAGTCTCACCCAAAGCAGTATGGGAGGGTGCTAGAACCAGGTTTCTGCAGCCGGAAAGAGAGAAGGTAAGCCAAACCATGCACAACGCACAGATATATGAAAATAAGGCTATTTCACAGGCGTAAATAGATAACCGGTGTACACAGTATTATAGATCTAGATCTTAGGTTCGAATCCACGTGTGTTCGACCAACAAAGATATAAGTTACAGTATGCGCAGTAGAACAAATACCATATATTATAGATAAACACAATAGATAACACAGATCATTCATACCTTATCAAAGATTTAACACAGAGCGTAGAGTCATATAACAGATAGATCTAGAACCACATACCAGCAATGCTTCTCATATATTATCAGCATATTCTTACATAATCCCAAATCCCACCTGTTAAACACGATGTTGAAGCACACACATGGTGTATGAGAAGGATGAACACACACAATGAAGGACTCAACACACAATGAATGATAAGCGTGAGGCTTTCTTATTTTTCCATTATACATGATGTACATTTATAGTACAATGGTGTGACTCTTGGTTTCATATTCCAAGGTCACTTGGACTCCATTGTGACTTTTCACATTTCACACCTACCCATGTAGGATTAGGTGTTCCAACATCCCCCCTTAATCCAAAGGGGTATGTGCGAGTCCAAGAAAAGAGTTGTAATACAAATCTGCAAAGTATGCATGGCAACACTTGGGCTGAATCAACTCTCTGAAATGTTGGAAAAAAGAGGTGGTTTTAGGATGACCACAAACACTAGAACGCAATACTTGCTGGGTAGCCCCGAACTCTTCCAAACCGGCAAGAATAAGGCTTGTGCTAGGGAGGAATTGTCCCTCATAAAAAAGGGAGACCTTCAACCTAAGAAGGGAGGTCTACTACCCGTGATGGTTTTAGGATTACCAACAACTCTAGAATGCTTTGAAAGCATTTCCGGAACTCAACCAAAGCTAGCAAGAAGTCAAGGCTTCTCTAGAGGAAGTGTTCCTCATATATGAAAGGGAGACCTTCGACCTAAAAGAAGGTAGGTCTACTACCCGTGGTGATGGTTTAGGTTATCCACCAACCAAAGATGATGGTTTAATGTTGTCCACCAACCGAAGGCATGCTCATGGGAATTCGTGTCTCTGGCTACATCTCTAAATCTGGAATGACGAATTGTGGCTCAGGCTCGCTTGAACTGTTGTGTCTCTGGCTACAACTCTAAACATGGAATGAGAGATTGTAGCTCAGGCTCGCTTGATCTGACGTCGAAGCTTGTACATGACCACCATTACCCCCCCTGTCAGGGACAAGGTGAGATGATGGTGAAAACTCAACTACAAGTTTGTTCAATATTCGTGAACATGTTCTAACATGTGTCATAAACATCTTCTTGGCTGCTGATGCCCATTTCCAAGAAGCGATCCATCCAAGAAGAATCTTTGTTCTTGCAAGAGGCTTGTTTTTGAAGCATCCGTGTGAAGAATGGTTGTGCCGACCACAGCGCTTGCATGGATGAAGATCAAAACAATGATCTTCATATGGCCAACTCGATCACGTGTTGGCATTTTTCAATCTGATGTTGTTGTGGAGCAAAGATTTGGACCCGCTCAGGTGAACCGTCATATAGGAATCCAACACTCGAAATATGATGGGTTTTTAGGTAGTCTTGAATATGAAAGGACACATCCTTGTCATATCCAAGACCAGTTCAGTGCTTGTTGTGTACAAGCTCTTCCCAAGGTCTGATGATGGGCTTGAGAAGTGCAGGCTGAACTGCTGCATCCGCATGTACATCTACTCTAGTACAAGGAACTGAATGTGAATCATCCGGAATCTTCGGGCCGATGGGAGTCGGGACCTCACCGAAATTGCAATGTGTTCGTAATGGTGACTAGCCGAAGTTCATCTTGCTGAAGCTGAGATTCCAACTGCAAAAACTCAATCTTCTCTTGTGCATCTTGCAAACAACTTTGAATGTTACAAAGAGCATTCTTGCTCATTTTTATCATATCATCAACATTTGAATGAATGAATTTATTCAACAACTCTAATGCCTCATTGATTTTAGCCATTTTCAACAACTTAGGCTCAAAAAATGAAAGGGTTTTGGCTTCAACCGAAAGTGCACCCGTTTACAATGTGATTCAACAAATGCAAATGACTCCAAGGAATTCTCAAAGTACAAAATCTGCTCCTCAAATGATGGAGGACAATCAACAATGAGTTACATCAATAACTCAAATTTTCTGATTGCAATTATGAAGAAGATGCAAATTCCACTCACAATACAATGTCAATATCTCTGCAAAAATATTTGAATGTGCAGCAAAAACACTTGTGCAAGAGGCCTTTAAGGCAGCTAAATTTTTTCTTCAAATAACTATTTTGCAATGATGGAAAACTTGTCTTCAAATGTCAATTCTTCAGAAAATCACCCTCTTATATATGCCACAAATCATAAAATGTCAAATCTACAATTTTCTCTATATATTCAGTCCATCTGCTCACATGTCATTTCTTCTTTTCTACTGTTCATATTCTCTCTTTCCTCTCTCTCTCTGCTGTTTTTTTTTTTTTTTAATTAATTAAAAATTAATTAAAAAATAAATAATTAAAAATGGAGGGAATTTTAATTAAGAAAGGGGAAATATTAAAATGGGATGGGATAATGGGTGAGGGGGGCTATTAAAATAATTTAAAAAAGAGAAGGGAATTAATAATTAAAAATGGAAGTAATTAAAAAAGGAGGGAGGGAAATTTAAAGGAATTGTTAATTAAAAAAAAGGTTATTAAAAAAGGGATGGGGGTGGGTATTATATGGGTGTTTATTAAATAAAAAATTAAAATGAGAAGGGGTTTATTAAAATGGGAAGGGGTTTATTAAATTAAATGGGAAGGGGATTATTAAATTTAAAGGTCGAATTTTAAAAAAATTTAACACATGAATGTAATTAAAAAGGGAGAGTCGTATTGCAAGGGAGGGAGTGGTCGAGTTGAGAGGGAGGACGAAGGTCGAAGGTGGAGCGTTGGGAGATGGGGTGGGAATCGGTTAATGCAGAGATAGAGGTGCGGTAGAGCGGCATATGGGCAGATTACAGGTGGGGAAATGAGGGCCGAAAGGCCATGTGGGAGCGCGAATGAAGGGGTTCGGATGTGCAGTGAGCGGGGGTGAGATGGGTTTTGGGAGTGCTGTAAGGTAGGCGCGGAGGTTGTGAGGGTGGGTAGAGGCGTAGATAGCAGGGAGGGGGAAGGTTGTAGGGGCGGGCGGGAGAGTGTTGCAGGGGAGGCGGGATGGTATTGCAGGAAGGCGGGCGGGTAGGTTAGGGTATTTGCCTGAGGGCTGTGAGATGTGAGAGCAGGGTTAGGGATAGGGGAGCCGAGAGTACTGTGAGGGCCGAGGGCGGTGGTGGCGGGGTAATAACGGCGTTGAGAGGGTAGCCGTAAGGCCGGAAGTAGTGGCGCGCATATATGCAGCAGGGGGGATGAGGCGCCGAGGGGAGTGGGTGAGCAAGGTGTACCCGCCGGTAGGCGTGTGTTGTTGTATAGCTGGCAGGTAAGGGATTGCAGAGTATTGTATAAAAACCGATTTTTGAATGTTATGTAAAAAAATGCAGGGGGAGGAGGGTCGAAAGGCTTGGAATTGCAAAGATAATTTTTTTTTTTTTTTCATAAAATGTGTTACAATAGAATAGCAGAGACAGAATTTTTTTCAAATGTAAGAAAGGTAACAAATCCAACAGTTGTTGTAGCAGAATTAAATAATCTCAACGTAAAATCCCGCATTTTCTGTAAACTCAGAAATATTTTCCACTAAAAAACTCATAAACTTCTTCAGAAACCAACTTTAAACAATTTTTCCAATAGCTCTCCAAAACGCAGAATTTAATGGGCAGAAATTGCAGGAAAAATTAGCAGTGAGAAAACCTTCAGATGCACAATGCTGCTTCTCTTCAAAACCACTGCTGCTCTTCTTCAAAACAAATTCTGAATGTTGCCAATTTCTGAACACTGCTCTTTCTTCAAAACAAATTTTTGAATGCGGCAAAATGAATGCCGCAAAACTTTCAAATGTCAGTAAAATGCTCCAATTTTTGCAGATATGCATAGGCCATAAACACAAATGGCTCATTCAAAGTGGAGCAGGGCCAGAAATCGCCCGCTCTGATACCATGTTAAACACCATGTTGAATCACACACATGGTGTGCGAGGAAGAAGAATGCACACACAAGATAAACAACACACAATGAAAGATAAGCGTGAGGCTTTCTTATTTTCCATTATACAAAGATGTACATTTATAGTACAATGGTGTGACTCTTGGTTTCATATTCCAAGGTCACTTGGACTCCATTGTGACTTTTCGCATTTCACACCTACCCATGTAGGATTAGGTGTTCCAACACCACTCGTGCACATAGCCAAGTAGGATTCCTTTCGAACAGACAAAGGATCTTCGCGCACACAGCCAACTCAAAAATACTTACTATTTATACCAATTTAGCCTAGAATTACCTTGGTCCGCAAACCGTGGTTTGCGGACTCCTGGTTTTACCTATTTGTCTGCTTTACAACTCAATGGGGCTTTGATCTGCCCTATCACCCTTGCACTAGACTAAATATAATCAAAATAATACAAAATTGGACCAGCTTTCATCAGTGTGGGAGACCCTACTCCAACAGTCCCCCAACACAATCTTGTGACTCGTCTTGAGTCATTGCGGTGGTGGGGCCTCCACCTGCGCGTGTAATGCCTCAACAGCTACAACCAGTGGGGCCAAGACTTCTAGGATCTGCGCCGCAACATTCTATGCAATATCTACTAACTTTTGGGATGTTGGACCTTCTGTTGCAGCGATGACACTCCCCAGTGTCTGATTGAGTCTTTTTACCGCAGCATCTGCGTCTTGAGAGAATTGAAGGCTTGTGGTAGACCATGGCTTCAATATCTTCTTGATGGCATCCTTTTTGTGCCGAAGTTCCTCAATCTCAGCTTGGAGGACCTCGTTGGTCCTTAGACGGGCAATGCGCTATGCTGGGATTAGAGTGGCGATGGTAGCCCCGATCTGTTCACATTCTTTTTCCTTCTGATGAAGCTCCTGATTAATTTGTCGCATGCCCGGATCAGGTTGAACCTTTGTCCAGAGCTGCAAGGTTGTCTCCAGTAACTACGTACCTTGAGCAATATGTCCCGTAACGGTGTTCGTGGCAGCCATGACTAACGCAGCCCATTGAGCCCTTACCTCTGGAGGCATCTCATGTTGCAACTTGGCCTGAAGATCGCAGATTTGCTGCTCCATCTGTGCCTTGGAGGCCTCCAGATTTGTTCCAGAAGCCTTCAATGTGGTAACTAGTGCTTCGATTTTAGTGCACGGGGTGGCATCGTGTGATACATCTGCTACTATGTCCATATACACCTGGTGTATTGCTATTTCCATTTCGGCTTGCTGTGAGACTGCGAGAAGCACGTCAGCGTTTTTTTGTGCTATCATCTGCTTGGCCGTACATAGTTGTTGATGTACTAGTTGGTCTCGATGGCAAATTTCATAGCTAATCGCCATGTGGATATCCCTTACTGATTTTTGTGGCAGCTGGGAGAGATTCAACTGTATGCCTAATCCTGCTGGGAGATGCATTGCCGGGTCTGACGGATCCAAGATAAGAGAAGCACTGGGGATCGCACAAGGATGCCTTTCCTCTGTAATTAGTGCGGGTTCACTAGGAGGCGGAGGGTTTCTTTTTTGGGTGATGCTTGTCTGCAAAGTATCTGTTTTTAATTGTAGAGTTTGCAGCTCAACTTGAATGGTGTCGACTGCATTTTTTTGTTACTCTGCTAAAGCTACCCATTTCTCTTCTGTGTCCAATGTAACGACATCTGCAATCTACTTGAGAAACTCGTAAGTCAAGGTGACTGTTTCATCTTTCTCTGGTCGCTGGGGTCGTTGCTTCTTCCAAGTTCCTTGTACCGGCTCTCCTAACCGCTTGGTACCCCCGACACTGATATCCTATGGCGCGACCTGGTTGGTAGCTGTAGTATCCTTGTTGGGATGCTACATGAAAGGAATGGTTGTTGTGATTGCTGTGCCAGCATCCATTCCCATATGTCCGCTTGGGCCTGGAACCACTGTTCTTGTATCCGTAATACTCTTCGCAGGGGTTTTGAAGGCGATCTTCCAAGCAGGTGGCCATCGTGCAATCACCTCATTAATCTCCCACTCTGTTACCATATAAGGAAGAGTCGTCCAGGTTTTATTCTTAAGAATACAGATTTGAATATGGTGCATTGTGACCTGGAACTTAGCGATACCCTTGTATCTGTCGTATATTATAGAAGATTGTTGTTTCGCAGGGGGGTTTCAGGTAGCCATGATTGATGCAGTGTAGACCCAAATGCTCTAATAGTTTACGGCTACGAGGTATAAGTTATGCAACTGAGATATAATTTTTCTTTGGGCCATCCCAGTGGTTTTATAGCGTCTTTCGTTTTCCAACAGTTGGGTAAACTCTACGTAGGGCTTAGGACTTTTCTTCATTTGTGCTATTAATTGTCGGGTGACCGTTGCCTCCAACTGTAAATTTTTCTTTTTACGAGACATTATAATGCTAACGGCTAGCTTTTGCAACCCCAGTGTGTTTGGCACTTCTACTGACTTAATAATCTTGAACGATGGTGTGTCCTCCCCCAACACAGGCTTGTTCCCTCGGGGTCCTATGGTCAAGGATCTATATGCCATACTTGTGTCATCCAGATAAGCTGGCTTTGCAAATTGTAAGACCAACATAGTTCGACATTCTTCCCATACGTATGAGGTTTTCCCTTGTAGTCCCCACCACTGTGTTGGTGTGCCCCGTAGTGTCATTTTAAGGGCTCCCAACCTGCATTCCCTTGGAACCATGGCTTTAAAGGCTTGCAGGAAGTCCTCCACATATCCCGAACCATCAAACCAGGGCAGATCTCTTACCTCAGCTGACATGCACCTGATATTTCTGATAGTTCGGAGGCATCATAACATGGAGGCATTCTGTAATCGGCGTTGCCAATGTTCCAGCTCCTCGTCTGAATCAGAAGGGTCCTCATTATCTGGATTTCCAATGGTGGTACCCCTGGTCGCAGGATTGATTCGTTCGCCATCCTGCGTGGATAATATGTACAGGTTATCTATTTCTTCGTTCCCGTGGACTGTCTCTGTATACCTGTCCCCCTCGGTAGGGTCTAATGGGATGATGACGCGTATTCCATTATTATAAAACATCATATTTCATTTTTTTAAGTTGATGATACCTCCCATGTCGATTGCCTAATCCAAGCCCAGAAGGGCTGGGTAGGGGTTTGTATCTTCTACTGTCTAGATAAATTCAAAATCAGCTCGTACCCTGACTCCAGTAATGTCCACCACTAATTTTGATAATCTTACCAACGGTACTATCTTATTTTGATTAGCCATGCGTATCTGTATAGTGGACCATTCGAGCTTAGGCTCACCCATCCATTGCCAAGTCTACTTAGGGAGCACATTCGCATCTGATCTGAGATCAAGGATAACTTGATCTATTTCAAAGTCTCCAATATGAGCTCTTAGTCACATTTCCCATCTCGTTTGTTTCTTCTGTTTGTATAGCTGGTTCACATTGTGTATTTGCGTGCTAGAAGGGGTCTTCTTTGCGCACCCATCGATCAGCTCTTGAAGACTTTCCATGGCTTGTTGGTTGCGTAGTACTTTCATAGGCGCTTGCAAGAATGGTTTGACCTCCTCCCTTCGTTCGGTTTCATATGCTCCTCTTTTGCCGTGATCACCACCCATCTTGATTGCGGGGTTGAGTTCTTTTAGGGGATGTCCCTCCTCTGTCACAACTTCTTTTATTGACCCTTCTTAGATTGATCCTGCCTCACGGGGTTCTGTTTTCATCCTCTGCACATTTTTCATAGGGTTCTGCTGCTTCTCCTGAACCCTTGCTACTAGAATCGGGCACTCCTCAATCGAGTGATCCCACTGTCTACAATTCTGATAGGTCTACCGAGTTGGGTTTAAATAGTATCATGCAAAATGGCCTACTTCCCCACAGTTGTAGCAAATCAGCTTACCTCGTCCTCAATCGGCGCTGCCTCCGCGGCCCCTACCTTGGGCTGGGGAGCCCCCCCTTCCCACGAGAGATCTGGGCGAAGCTTGATTGGACTGAACCTAGAATATGCTTCCCCATTCAGCTAGTAAATCATATGTGTGGCAGGTCTTCTCATTGTGTCCAACTGATCTACAGAACCGACACCACGGTTGGTTAACTTCTGGGCCATATGTGGTCTTATGAGGGCAGTTGCTAGTGTCGTGTAGCCCGGCAATGCGGCAATCATCACACCATAACATTGACCCACTAGATCCCGTGGCCTCCCTAGGTCCCAAGGGACTGGGTGCTCCAGTCTGTACATACGCAGTAAGTAATGGACAATTATCCTTGCTGTGACTATTTACCGGTCATTGGATGCACCATTTTTCTAGGCTGGCTTCTGGCCCTCGCTCCTTGCGCAGATTCTGGATCTCCATATGCATTTTTTCCAGCTAACCTTGTATCTTCTATACCCCAGCTATGTATCATCCCTAGGGGTAGCTTCTAGCTTCATAGCTACTTCCAATGCTTTCTCTTGTTTTTTGAAATATTGTTGTCCCATAGGTACCCGTAAGTGAGGTAGCAGCATAGCGATGAACCATTCTGTGTGTTGCTGGTCATCATACTGGAATCTGCCTTCCCTGATTACTTTCTTTAACCTCTGATCTAGTTCCCATACAGATTCATGTGGTCCTTTCTTGATTTCTTTTAGTTTGTTGACTATCTGCGAATAGGATTTAGGTATTTTGAACTGCTGCTTTAGTGTTGTTTTGATCTCATCAATAGTTGCATTTGCATGTTGTCCAATGTATCCCATATACCAATCCAGAGCTCTTTCTTTGAAAGTCAGAGATAGCTGGGCCTGCTTCACCGAATCACTTGTGATGTTTTGCGTTGTCCATACTGATTCAGCAACAAACCATAACCTATCCATATCCTCATCACCTGCACCCTTGAAGGTAGGTAGTTTTAAATTCGCAGCCATATCTACCTTCTTTTTGGCATTCTGGCGTTACCTGACTACTCTTTCAAAATGCTCCTGGTCCCGGCAACAGAACCATTTGTTGGCTTTAGGGGTCTTGACCTAGGTTCACACATTAAATTTTGCTAAAAAACCCCTATACCACTGGCCCTTTCGGTAGTGACCTGCTTGTGTAGGTCAAAGTCTCACCCGAAGCAGTATGGGAGGGTGCTAGAACCAGGTTTCTGCACCCGAAAAGAGAGTAGATAAGCTAAGCCACGCACAGTGCATAGATCTATGAAAATAAAGCTAGTTTGCAGGCTTAAATAGATAACTGGTGTACACAGTATTACAAATCTAGATCTTAGGTCCACATCCACATGCGTTCGACCAACAAAGATATAAATTACAGTACGCGCAACAGACCAGATAGCATATATTATAGATAAACACAACCGATAACACAGATCATTCGTACCTTATCACAGATTTAACACAGAGCGCAGATTCATATAACAGATAGTTCCAGAACCAAATACCAGTAATACTTCTCATATATTATCAGCAGATTATTACATAACCCCAAATCCCACCTGCACACACAGCTAGCAGGGTCCGCACATAGTAGGAAAAAGGATCTCTGCGCACACAGCTAGTAGGAGTCCGACCCAAATACCCGAAACCCAGAGCTAACAATCTGCACTTAGCATTCACTTCTATTCATATTCTAGCTATTGACTAAAAAAGACTTACTATTTATACCAATTTATCCTAGACTTACCTTGGTTCGCAAACCGTGGTTTGCGGACTCCTGGTTTTACCTATTTGCCCACTTTACAACTCATTGGGGCTTTGATCTGCCCTATCACCCCTACACTAGACTAAATATAATCAATATAATATAAAATTGGACCAGCTTTCATCAGTGTGGGAGACCCTGCTCCAGCATGAGTTCTAAGATTCAACTCGAATTGATCCAAACCCATTTAATTAATATTCCAAAACCTAAGAACGACTTGATTATTTACGGTTTTGAAAGCCAAAATTTATAAAAAGGGAAACTACGCTATGATTGAAAAAGTTAATACTTATTTTCCTTTAAACTTATAGACAGTTCCACATGATTTATTTTTCAAGGACAAGGATGGCGGGATTAATATTAATTTAATTTCTTTCATAAGTTATATACACATTAAATTTGCTTATTATATTGTTGATGCTTTCAGGTTAATTTCACACAAAATTAGTGTAAGAAGATTTAGTACAGGAAGAATGATTTTGAATTCCTTTTGAATTTCTTCCAGCATTTACAACATTTTGTTATTTGGTCGACACTACTTGATTTCTAGTTATGATTTCCTTTCTATTGCTCGGAGTTTCCTTCCGAATTGATAGTACATGATTGCCTTTTATTTCCTGCATGATTTAATTGTTTGGATTGATGTTTTCTCGAATTCTCTTGTAGTGCAGGATTTCATTTATTGTCGATATTAATATGCAATATAGACTAGAGTTTCATTTGCAGGTTGTTGGGGGCTTTATCTGGCATTTCCAGTGCTACGTCTCCAAGTTCACGAACTATCCAGATTGAAGAATTAAATGTTGGTACATTTATAGACCCTATACTACACTCAACAACATCTAATAAATATGAGTTTGTGAAAGATTGGTATGTCCAAATAAAATCTCCAATGAATATGTTTCCTGATATGTATCTATTTGGATCCATAAATGGAAAAGAACCAGATATATTAGGAATAATTATTAATTGTTATTATTGCAATGAAAATTACATTGAATTTCAAGTGGAGGTGATTAAATAAAATGAGGTAAAATTAATTTCTTGTCAAGTGGAGTATAGAAAATTTAGACCAGATTTGATTAAAGCTTCAAGTATTGATTCACCAAATGCGATAAATAATTCAATGTTCAAGTTGGATAAATATGAGAACTTCACTAAATCTAGACTAAATAGTTATGCGTATATTTTAGAACACATCACCATCGTAATGAGATATCTCTATGTAAGATGTAATAAAAGATCATTTATACATCTTCATTTACAACAAAAAGACAACTTCTTGATAAAATAATATATGATAAACTCGATTATCAATTACTTGCTTTGAGAAGAGTATATTTATTTGGTTTGGTGGATAACATAACATAAGGTGATTCCAAGCCTATTATAGAATTTCAAAAAACTAGGAAAGTTTAATCTGAGGCAACAAAGCTTGTAGATCAATGTGACGAAATTCATGAATTCTGCAATCATTTCTATCTATTTTCAAGCTCCTTTAGTAAAAAAGTGGATGTTGAAAGTTGTACAGAAGCCCCCAAATTGTTTAAATCATGAGATGATTTAAATGTTCAAGTATTAGTGAAATAATTCCTAGAGAAATTTCAAAACTCATTTCCTAATGACCTTCTAATTCCATTTGACATTTGACATCATTGAGTATTCATCCTAGTGCAAGGCAGATGTTTGAGAGGCTCCGACCTTGGCCATGGAATTAATGCAGCCTTCAATCATATACCCCAACCTCCGTTCACTTCTCCATGCCTTCAAGTCACCATTCTCACCTTCAAAACCCTCCCATAAGCCCTCCTATAGCATTACATGCCCTCCTGTAGCAATACAGGGCCACTGTAGAAAATGTGTAGGACTTCTTTTCTTCATTAGTTTTGATCCCCACTGCAAGTTTTACTTAATATAGATGAATGTTGAATCCCAACTATGTTTTCATGATCAGGGGAAGCTCCTAGGCCTTCCTTAATTTCAAAAACAAAGTAAAGTTAGTTTCATTATCATAGATTTGATGCAAATAGATTACTGATTTACAAGATAGTGTGAACTAGGTTGATGGCACATCTAGTCCTGATTGGTAGTTTGATGAATTATGCAACAGAAATTAACTTCCTTTCTGCAAGTAGATCTAGTAGTTTGGTGAATTCTACAAGATAAACTACCTCTCTTTCTAGAAGTAGTTTAGCCTTTGTCTCTTCCTAAATTGATTAGTTAGAAATTACAAGTTAAATTCAATGGAATTTTCTCTTCATAGTTAAAAGGAGCTTTTAAATCGCACTTTCATCAACAAGATTTCATTCTATTTTAGTATGAGAAATTATCTTGGAGAAATTTTTATCTAATTTCATAGTTAAGGGTGGCATGAGTAGAATCCCAACTACTGCGCATATAGCACTGTCACCTCTAAGTTTGTATGAACCCCGGTTTGATAGATAAATTTGAGTAGCCCTTGGGAGTTGCAGTGCTCTTGGTGTAATACCAGGGCTTACCACTAAGGAATCAACAAATAATTACACCAAGCTTCCTCTAAAATTTTCCCTTGCCACACACAAGGTTATTGAATTTGATCAAAGAAAACATTCTAGATTTCATTGAAAAAAGGGCAAGAGAGAAATATGCAGTGAGAAACCTCTTTTACAGCTTTACATAGGGAAAAACAATCAAGTCCCTCAATATTCCTCTTATTCGTAGAATCCCATGTAGGGACATTATTTTCCTAGATGCACCACATGAATAACCTATTCTTCAGTTGGAATTTGACCTTCCAAATTACTTTCCACCACCAACATGGTTCCCTTTGATGAATATCCAAATTCAACTACATGTACCCAAGTTTAAGAGTATAAGCATAATGCGCAACGTGCTTCCATACTAGTTCATATTCTCTTTTAGTAATCCTGATGTGATATGATTTAAGAGAACCAATATAAATAGACCAAGCATCTGAGTGATACTCCCTCAACATGACTTGGGATGCATTTTTCCAATAATAACCCCATATTGTGGTGAGGACAAGCTTGAGAATCTAGTTTAGGTGATAGAGTCAGCGAATATAGATATGTTGAATGATATCACTTGAAAGTAGATGATTGTTACCACTTCCTAGCCATGGGTCTGATACAATTCTTAAATTGTTCCCCTTCCCTATCTTCCAGGAAAGCCCTTCTCCTATCATAATGAAACAGTTGATAGCATATTTCCAAATGATTGAATAATTTGGCTTGGATTTAATTTCTTTTCAAATCCATTACACTAGTGATTCTGGAAGAATATACTTGTGCATGACCACCAAAGTCCAAATATATAAATAATTGACCACTCTCCAACCAACCTTTTCTGCCATGGCCTTTGAGAAGAGGAAGATATTCTTCAAACCCCATCCACCAAGAAACTTTGGAATGGATAGTATTTCTCACCTTATCCAAGCAAGGAAAAAAATTTCCCGTGTGCTTTCCCACAAAAATTTGAAGCAGATCCTCTTGATTTTCTCTAAAACACCATTTTCTGTCCAATATACGGATATCCCATAAACGGGGATGGATTCTAGTACTTATTTAACTAGGATCAATATTCCTGCCATGGAAACCCACTTGACACTCCAAATTTTTAGTCATTTTAACAACTTTGAGATAAGACAGTTCCAATCCTCTTTTTTGTAATGATTAGCTTTGAGATGGAACCCCAAATATTTTAATCCATCATCTAAATAAATTATCTCAAAGGGGAACATAGTGTTATAGGTATGGAGATCTTCTTTTGCTAAATTTTGAATTGTGATTAAGGATTCTCTTTCATTTATTTCCATCCGAGTGAAATTTCTGAAAAAATCAAAATTTGATGGAGTAATTTTACATCCCCCGGAAGGCCATGTTGCAAAACATCATCATATCATCCAAAAATAGTAGATGTGTGATCGTAAAAGTAGGAGTGATGGCAATGCATTCAAACTCTCCCCTGGTTTGCGCATGAAAGATAGCATGAATTAGATATTTTACCACTAGAAGGAAAAGAAGGGGTGAGAAAGGGAAACCCTACCTAAGCTCTCGATCTGTGTGAAAAAAGGGAGAGGAAAAGCCATTGATGAGAACTACAATTGATATTGTGGTTAGAAAATGCATCATCCAATTTATAAAAGAAACTTCAAAACCAAGGTGGGTAAGGAGAAATCTTATATACATGTAGCTAATCCTGTCACAGGCTTTTGACAGATCATTTTTTAGGAAAGCCCCTTTCAAATTTTGAGATTTAAAACTATGAAGCCCCTCCTGGGGAACCCTTATGCCCTCATGAATTTTTCTACTTTCCAAAAATCCAAATTATTCACAGGTCAGAGAGGATAGATTTGATATGTCTAAAGATGACTTTTGCAACTACCTTGTAGATACAATTTCATAGATAAATTAGCCTAAAGATGTAATATGAAAGAGGAAAATCGGGCTTTTGAATTAGCGCCATGAAGGTGGCATTAAAAGGGGCATGCATGTTCCATTCCGAGTGAGACTCCTTAATGATTGATAGAAAATCTCATCCAAGAGTCTCATTGAACCCCAAAAAAAATTCCACCTCAACTCTTATCTTTTTTAAAATCATATATATATGTATATATAAGGAGAAATATATATATATATATATATATATATATATATATATATATATATATATATATATATATATTTCAATGCCCCAAAAAAGTGAAATAATTGAAATCTAAAAAGTTCAATTATTTCCTGATAAGAATAATAAGAGAGAGATGTATAATTCATTTAATTATTAATATACAATTAATATGTGGTATTTAAAAAAAAAATGAAAAAATTCAATGTGGATCATAGATAAAATACTTCATTACCCATGTTACATAAATAGTTGAAACCTTTTAAATAGTCTTACTCTTCTACATTTCAATAGCTGTGGAAGTACAAAAAAAAATCCTTCTGGTTGAAACATTTGAAATAATCTTACTCTTCTACATTTCAATAGCTTTGGAGGTATATTTTTCTTTCAATTTTGTATGAAACCGAGTAAAGATTTGTTGGAATAATAAACTTAAGTTGTATAGTCTACACAATCCAAGTGGCCAAGGGAATTTTCAATAAGACTAAGAGAATTTTCAAAGTGTTGAATCCATTTATGCAGTGAAAAATAGACTTATCATGTCGTAAGGAAACCACATCTCTCAATTTACAGTTTTTTTTTTCCATTTTTACACTTTAAAATAAATTTGTAATTAAAAAAAAAAAAACACTCTACCCCCTAATTAAATCCATAAATATATTAATTTAATTTTAATATAAAATATATACATATTTTTAACTATAATATTTAATACATCAATAAAAAAATATACAATCTTGAATTAATATAAATTAAAATAAACTAATATCCATATTAATTTAATATGTTGTTATTTTTAGTATATAGTTTTTGAAACCGTTATTATAATTATATATTTTAATTTCACTATAATTTTGCATAAACTTATGTTGACTGTTACTCTAATACCTCCTCAGCTTTGTTATATACCCATTGATACTCATAATAATTTGATACTTTATTCATATTAACATAGCTAATTGCCAAACTGATTAAGATAATTTACTCCGGCTTTGTCTCATTCCCCAAGTTTCTCATGATGATCCATCTCAACCTGGAAAAATGGGAATATGGGAATAAGGTTGATGGAAATGGATATTTATTGACATTGCCATGTCAACGTGGCTAAACGAGTTCTTATTTACATTGACCGTCTCAACATGGAAAAATGAGAATAAAAACAAAAGAAATATGTTTGGAATAAATTTTATTTTTAATGAGTTTATTCAAAATAAAATGAGAATGATAATTGTGTTGAATTTTAACTTCATTGTGAGTTTGGGAAATATTTTGAAATATGACTTATGTCAATTAAATAATAATTTTAACACGTTGTTAATTCTAATTTTAGGATTTTAAATTATCTTAAACTATACAACGGACATAAAGATGATCGAAAATGTCACAGTAGTTTTCAACAGTTAAAAATGGCAATGGCAACTTTCAGGTTCCATGTCTTGGGGAGAAGTTTATTGAGGTGGAGGAATTACTTACGGTTAAAAGTGGTCGGAATCTGAGTAAATTGTTTTCCAGAAATTTTGTAGTAATAATGTTAAATAAATTTTTTTATGGTTGAAATGGATCCTACGACATAAAAAACTTCTCAGGCACATTTTTTCAAAAAATCTTGTAAAACGTTTTTAAGAAATCTTGCAGTAATAATGTTTAATCATATTTTTTTATGGTTGAAATGGACCCAACGAAATAAAAACCTTCTTGGGCACATTTTTTTAATAAATCTTGTAGTAACAATGTTTAATCATCTTTTTTATGGTTGAAATGGATTCATTAAAAAACTTCTTGGGCACTTAAAATCTTGAAGTTGTAAGTCGACTAATCCTTGGGTTTGGAGTAAAAACAAATTCCTCTTTGAGACTCTCGCCACCCTCTTATTTTATATGGATGTGAGGTTTAGGGTTAGAGTATATCTAGAAAATAATGGAGGAAGA
This sequence comes from Pinus albicaulis, assembly GCA_034641835.2. Classification (NCBI taxonomy): domain Eukaryota; kingdom Viridiplantae; phylum Streptophyta; class Pinopsida; order Pinales; family Pinaceae; genus Pinus; species Pinus albicaulis. The sequence goes on along the minus strand of CM076582.1, from coordinate 1,154,773,813 downwards.
TCGAATTGATACAAAAGAAATTTATAACCTCCAACCTAAAGATTAAAGGAAATGCTCCCTATCTTGTCCTCTTAATTGAAGCTAGTCTACCCCCCATTGAAACGATGGCTATGTTTAGGTATCTAATGTATAAGAAGAAGCTTTAAAACATGGAAGTCGAGAGGTTCCCAAAATTTTCTTCTAACTCTAGCCAAAATCCCCACCTCTAGCTCAAGCAACGATAACACACGAGTGCTTAGTCTTGGCTCAACCATTGAGGGATAAAGAAGGAGAGCATCTTAGAGAATAAACATACTATTAAAAATACTATTAATTCCAAATTTAAGGATAAGTTGTGGGATGATAAAGAGTTATAGGGGAAAAGGAAGCTAAGTTATTATAATGCAGTGATTAACCCCACTCTTGCTAACCATAATTACCTTTCTGTCTTGACCAGTAGTACTAAGAAGAAAATGAAAAATCCGAAGATAAGAAACAATTCTCATGAGCTTCAAAGTGAAATTGGGTATTGATCTATTCCAAAAACAACTTGGGATGAAAGAATCTATCATCTTTGCAATACTAGAGGATTTAAGATGAAAAAAAAGTTCTCTTGGATTTTCTGGTTCTTACTCACATCCATTCTCATTTCCTAAAAAAATTTCACACCACCAACCTTCTTCACGTGTTAAGTAAAGAGAACTATAGTGACTTAGGGATGCTTATTTCCTTTCTTTTTTATTATATAAATAAAATATTGAAGAGTCTCAATTAATCTCTTACTTTCTTAAGGTACTATAGACCACATCATCATCATCGTAATCATACTTTAAAAAAAAATCAATAACGCTTAAATAAACTATTTCAACATATGAACTAACTATTTCATGATATATATATATATATCACGAGGAACAAAATTTACATTTTTTAGAAATACATGCCACCATGTATTTGGTGTCTCAACCTCATAAAAAGAGAAATAGCCACATAATGTGTGTAAAAAAAACTTTAAAAAAATGGAGCATATTTTCAGCATTACTAATCAACCCATTACAAATTTGACATTGATAATTTAGTGTTTGAAAATAGAGGTCAAGACAAATAGATATTATATTTTCAACATTACTTTCCATCTAAAATATTACAAGTAGAAGATATAGTCTTCAATCCAGAGCCTCGAAAGTGTATTTTTATATTCGACAACTAATTAGGGAGCAACACAAATAGTTTGTAGAATTATATAAGTGATGGTATCTCCCATAGTTACGCCAAAATAAAAAGTAGTATGTTGGCATCAATGTATTGTTTTATTTTCTTCTATAAACAACCTATGATAGAACTCAAAATGTCATCATTAGAAGATTATGATATTAGTCACTTCCTAAGTGCCATCTAAATGCCCTCCTTAGACAGAGTGTTTTCCACCATATTACGCTTCTTATTTACATGGTTAACAATGTTGGAATAAAAAGAGTTCAGTATGCAAAAAGATCCTCAAGTAAAGGGAGAAGAAAAATATTATGAAATATTTGAGATTTTGAAGCCCAATTTACCACTAACATAGAATCTTCAAAGACTTTAGCACTCTAATCCATTTTTTCCCTTGCAAATAATTGGAGAAGCTTCAATGCCATATGCTTCATAAATGTATTTGTTTTTGGACCAATATCCATATTTATTTTGTAGAAATGGTTTTCAAATATAAGGATAGACCCCCCACTCCATTGTTGATTGTTGTTTTGAGATGCCCCATCAAAGAAATCCCAGATTTTATAGCTATCTATTAATTTGGGGTTATAACTCTTATAAATGGAATTCCTTTGTCCTGTGGGATGTGAGCTAGAAGTTTGATTCCTTTACCAATAATTAATTCAAGGAAAGATACTTTATCCTTAAAAATAGCAATACTTATTACCAACCAAGCCCCCTACTATATCAACAAAGTCATGGCCTTTATTCGACCATTCTAAGGAATCAAGAAATAATTACACCAAGATTTCTCTAACTTTCTCCCTTGCCACACACCAAGCTATTGAAGTTGATGAAAGTATAACTTCCAAATTTGGTTGGCAAAAGGGCAAGAGAGAAACATGCGGCGGCCTTTGCATTTTTACATAGAGAACAACAATCAGGTTCATCTATCTTACTCTTCTTCATAGTATCTCACGTAGGGACATTATTTTCCAATATGCACCATGTTAGCAACCTATGATATAGGGGTCATAATTTTGACTTGACTATTGATAATCTTGTAAATCTGTACATACTTTGCCTTCTGCAAGTTGTATTCACATATTTTGTAAAAAATCAAAAAAAAATTGAAAAATAAAAAAGAGGGTAAAAATTCCTAAAAAGGATAATCAAAGGACTTAGAAAAAATAAAAGACTCTAAAAGAAAAATGAATAAAACATGAAAGTTAGCACACATAAATGCCACTACTTTTTACTTTTTGACTGTGGCAAAGTGTCAGTAAATGCCATAGTCCATGATAAGTTAAACAATTTAATCTTGACTTGTCATGTTTCAATTTCACTTGTTGTAGATAGAGAATAATGAATTGTCATACTGCTTAATCATGACAATTCAATAGTTAGGTAGAGAAATAAATGAATCCAGCAGTTTAAATTGGATACATGGATGAGATAAGTGTAGAATTAGATAGTTTTACTTGTTTTCAGAAAGAATAATGCTATGAAGGTTGCTAGCCTAAATGCGCCTTACTACAAAGGAAGAAAAAATGTTAGCATGGTAAGATGGGTAGGTATAAGAAGGTGAAAATATCTCAATGTAAATATCATTCATCATGGGCTTCAAAATAACTAACTTCCCCTTCCCATAGTCATGAAACATTCTAAACTATCAGTCAGAAAGGCTCAAGGCATTTCCTTGACTTTTGTTGGGACCGGACCTAAGGCTCTATGACTGACAAGTTGAAAGTGTGAAATGCCTATAATAATCTCTAAACTCACATAATTTACCATTCATGCATTCATCCCCTTGAAAATTTTTAAGTAAAACATCATTTTTACTTAAAAGCATTATAATTTCCATTTTATTAACTTCCCACATCATTTGAAAGCAATAAGCCCTCAAAATAACATTATATTATAAGTTAAGTGATAAGATCAATTGCAAATTATCTTTTAATTCACTTTACTTGTTATGTTTATGTGTTTTGAGTATACTATTTCCTATTTTTCATATTAAATCTAATTTATATATTAACTCCCTATATAAAAACCTTTTCCTATTATATAAATCCTTTTTATATAATAAACCCAAAACCCACTTAACATAACTTAAGCCAAAGTTATTTATTCCCACATGTTTAAATAAAAAACCCCCCTTATAACCCCTCTGGCTAAGTTTATCTATATATAAATATCCCGCCCCCTATGGTAGTTAAGTCATCCTGATTTAATTAACCATATAATTAAAATATATGAGAAAAAATCTTAAAACATGTTTTATATATGTTTTAAACAAAAAATGCCGAAGTTAGTTTAAACTAAACTTCAAAGAAATAAACCCATTTCATTGTACATTTCCCTTGTCCGACTCCCTAACCTGAGGTTAAATCTATAACCTAACCCCTTCCCTGCAATATATACTTCATTACAATAATTCTTTACCTTGGTTAAAAGCCCCGAAAAACCCTCCTGATTACTTATTTTTTATTAAAAAGGGTTATTTTGCATATATGACTTAACCAAAGCCTTTTCCCATCGGATTGATGTTCGACCCTCCGTTCTCCCTTACCCCATTTGATCCAACGGTTGGAAATCAACGCGCCAGTTCAATGCATTTTTTTTCCCTCTCCCTATCGTGCTAATTTTCAACCGTCTGATCTCCTTTTTATTCCCAATATCTACGGCCAAAGTTGAACCTGATAACCAATCATTCCCCGCATCTTCATTTTTAATCATAACTGTTCATGTAGAAATTTGAATAACTGATATATTATTCACTGAGATTCTCCTGATCACACACTATCTTAACTTCATGCATAATACAAAATCTCTTCTACCATTGATCATCATATGTGGAAATAAAATCAATTGCATGCACACATTAGAACCACAAACAATCACACATATGAACACATTATTTAATGGGAAAGCTTAAAGCTGAAAACCCCAACTATCTGTATATTATATGTCATGGAGATCATGTAACAATCATAGTACAAAGCTCCTCACAAGCTCTCTGCACTACCTCCAATTGCTACACACTATCAAGCTAGATCTAGCAAAACACATGCTCCAATATTTTGCCACTTGATAGCCAGCCTCTATTGCGTTTTTAATGCTATGGGATGGCTTCATTAAATAGATAAACCACCTGGCTTGTACTGCGCAATCCTCATGGGCTTCTCCACCTATCTGTGTGTTGCAAATAGCAACAGTATAGTCACAACTGATAGTTAACTTGCTCTTTCACCTATTTCTGCACTGGTCTCCACTGAAACTGTCCATGCACTGAAGTTAATTGATGCATTCTTTAGTTGATTAATGAGTTTATAATTAGTGAATTAATTAATAATTAATTCACACCACTCTCACTAATTTTATCAATCAGTTAAACTAGATACAAATAGCTCAACTATGTTTAGATTAGTTAAATTGAATACAACTCCACTAACTTTCTCAATCAACTCCACCAAACTCTGTCACATGAGTTCTAACTGAAGTATCCATGCAATAGCTCCACATAACCCTCAGGAATATCGTAATTCCTTTTGTCAGCTCCTATGCCACATCTGTGCACTTAACTGAAGTGCTCCAAGAGAATAAGATAATGTTTAGAGTCTAAATATTATTAAGAGCTAATAATATTCGACATATCTATTTTTAGACTAGCAATCTAAAAATAGATTCCGCCCAGTATGTCTAAAAATATAATTCCATCTATTTTTCCCGACTTTACCAACCATCCACAAATAGCATCCTGCAACTCATAGAACATGATCCATATGTCTAAAAATAGACATAGTCTAAAAATAGACTTTGCGCCAAAAACAGCCTGCGGGCCCACTTAGTGAAGGCGACTCCTTTCCACTAAGCTCATCATCTTGTTGCAATCTCAACACTCCCTCTCAACAAGATATGGATTATCTGCAACCCCTATCCTACCCCTATGGTATTCGAATTTTCTCTTGGTGAGCACCTTCGTCAAGATATCAGCATCCTGATCCTCCGTGGGAATGTATGAAAGTAACATGATCTTCCGCTGCACACAATCTCTGATATGATGATACCGGATGTCAATGTGTTTGGATCCATCATGAAATACTGGATTAACCGAGAGTTTGATGCAACTCTGATTATCACAATAAATCACAGTAGGATCCAAGTGTGAACCGAATAACCTGACCAAGATCTTCCTCATCCATATAGCCTCGCACGTAGCCAAACTTGCTGCCATATACTCGGCCTCTGCTGAACTGAGTGCCACGGAACTCTACTTCCTGTTGTACCAAGAAACTGATGTCGACCCGATACTGAAAATCCCTCCAGATGTTCTCTTTCTGTCTGTTGGGCTCCCTGCCCAATCTGCATCCGTGAAGCCACACAGCTTCACCTCATCTGACTGTCTGTACCATAATCCATATCCCGATGTGTGATGCAGGAGCATTAGACCCGAGACAATTTTTGTACATAAATAAATGTAGGAGGGGGTCTTATGTTTTGTTTCCCTATGTGAATATTTATAGTTGATTTATTTTAATTAATTAGGAAGGAAAATATTGTAACTGCCCGAATGATTGATGGGCACCCGAAGAGATAGTCAGTTTTGGAGGCTAGTCTAATTGGAATTGTAGGAAGTTGAAGAGTCTGTGAGTCATCAAGGAATTGAATCGATTCCTTTTAGTTGTATAAGAAAAACCTCTGTGACAGAGTCGGGGGGAGAGACCTGCACGGAGCTGCACGAGAGACCTGTAGAGGCTGCATAGGAATGTAGAGAAGAGGGCCAAGAAATTGTAAAATCTGGTTGATATGTCGTAATTACTTAACTGTATAAATGTAGGATTGTTCAGTATAACTGTGCGTTTAAATGCATGTGTTCTTGACAATTGAATTCTTGTGGAAATGTGAACATCCGTGGTTGGATTATGTGTATACAGTTCGTTTGAATTCTCTGTGGGAGTACGGGTTCATAATTCAGGACTTGTGAGAAATTGTTATTTAATTGTGGAGAACGCCATGCGTCCTCAAGCAATTATATGAGATTTAGAAATCGGCTCTGTATGGCAATTGGAACGTGTATACCCTGTAATTAGTTTAATGGTGCATTGTGCCTAATTGGGAGACTCTCTGTATAGACGGAGTGAGGTTGAATCTGGAACAAGACTTTAACAAGATATAACGGAAGCGCAGAGGAAATACACCTGATGGAGCATTGACAGAGTTGGAACCAGAACATGGAGAGGCGTAACCTTGACCGGAGGAGAAGTGAAAGTGGTTTGAGTGAACAGTAAAGGCTGGAAGCGGTATTTCTGCACCACTCTCATACAGTAGGTGGTATTGGAGGAGTCACAAGCGATTCCGTAGGAAGCTCGACACGTGTCCCCGAGCGAAATAACAAAACCACCTTTTAAACCGTGCCTTCGCGCATTAAAAAACTGATGCAAGACGACGAGCAGAATTAATACCGACCGTTGATCTGGAGGCTCAACATCGGATGACGATCGCGTGTCGGACTTGCTCGAGGTTTAACGGAAGAGCTCGTAGGTTAAGCAAGGTACGGGTATGCATTCGTTTGATTGAATTGTGGGCCCCGGCGGAGTCATATATATATGAATTGGTTTATTAATGAGTATACGACGTGTTATAATCTTAGTATAAGGTCCGATGGAATATGTTAGAAGAGCTTGATCAAGGTTAATTGTATATATATAGCTGGCGGTCAATTGCATATATCTATTATATATGTTGAGATATTATGGTATACGTATAATGTTGAATATGTGACGTGGGTGTCATATGAATTGTGGATGGTTGGGTGTAGTGGTTCCATTTTGACAAAAGAATTGTTATATAGGGAGGTATAAGGGTTGCCTTTTGGCCCATGAAATTTATCTAGGTATTCATTAATCAAATTCTAGGAATTTGATAAATGAAAAGAAGAAAGGATTAAGAAGACCCTTGTTGAATAAAAAGATCAGAATTGGGTGTGATGGGATTTTCAGGATGGCGCACAGCTTTGGGAATTGAAATTTTGGATACATTACACACACAGACAGAGTAGGAAGTAATTGGACACTAGGAATGTGGGTGAAGCGGGGTAACCCCTGCACCAAAGTGGTATCAAAGCTAGAATTTAATTAGCTCGTTGAAAAGTTTGTTTTGAAAATGCACATGTACTGAACGGGAAAAAGATAGTTGATGTTTGAATCTGTTTGATAGAGGAAACTGCAGATCTGATTTGACATACAGTGAAGGTCTCCAGATGAGAAGAATCTGGATTTGAAGACAGAAGATTGCAGCAGGTAGATGCAGTGCAGGTGAAAAGAAGAGAAAAGAAGCAAGATGAGTCAGGGATCTTGAGAGGTAAGAGAGTGAGCCTGGTATTCAGCTAGAGGCTGGATAAGGAGGACATTTGTAGTGTTCTCGAGAGAAGATTAGCCTTATTTGAACTCTGGTTGGAAGGTATTATTTGCAGAAGTCAGAGTGCATACAATTGAATACATCTCAGCAGGAATAGATCACAGCCTTGAGAGCAGTGATAGAAGAGTCCAGCAAGGGATTCTGGGTGCATAAAGAGTGTGGAAGAACCTGAAATAATTCCCAGCTGAGGTTGGATGAATGAAGAAAAGGGATGTTCTTGAGAATTGAGAAAGTTGCAGATTGAAGCCTAGAGAGCAGAGAGAGTGCTCAGGAGGTTCCAAAGAGAGGGGACCAGTACTTGCCAAAAGCCGGAGCTTAGGAGAGAAGCTTGGTGAGGTGAGTTGCAACAAGAGAGCTTGTTGTTGTAGAGGCTTAGTGCAGCTTGTGAGTGAAGAACTCCTAGAGAAGAGAATGGCTACTGAGAGCCATAGCAGAGACTGCAGAGATTGCAAAGGTTCTAAGAGAAACCACAGTAGAAGAGCGTGGGAAGATGCCAAGGTAGTTGGCATGAGGAAGAGATCCACAGATGAAGAATTGTAGAGAGAAATAGCTGAGATCAAGGAAGAGTTTAATGAATTGAAGAGAAGGATAGAAGAAATATAGAGATTTGTTTGGCTCATGAAGAAGAAGATAAAGTGGCAGAGGCTACAAAGGAAGAAGGAGCAGATGATGAATGCTCGGAAGAAAAAGGAAATACTCAGGGCAATTGAGTATTTGGAGATGGACTTGGAGACTGAAGCTTCAAGTGGGACCAAGGGGTCCAAGAGCCTTACATCTGACATATTTTGTGTGTTTTCAGGAACAGCAGGTGAAAAAGAACAAACTTCTGATGTTTTCACTGAGGAAGAAAATGGAGCAGCTACATGTTTTGAAGATGCCCATGTACAGTTGGAGAAAGATTATGCTTTCCAACATATTGGAAGCAGAAGAGATTTAGTTTGTGATATTGACAAAAAGCTAGAAGTTGAACAGCTTGAGGACTCTGAAGAAGAGACCATTGAAGAATCTCTGGAGAAGATAGAAGGCTTGGAACAACAGAAAGATTTGGTGACCAAATCACCAATTGAGACCATGAGGTCTTGTGTTTTTGCATCTGACAAGTTGTGTGTGAATGAAGGTGATAATGAAGGCAGTTCACATGGTGAAACTGTGATGGATGAAGTTAACTGTTGCCAAGTAAAGTATGATGAGTGTCTTTCAGATGAAGAACAGATTGAACTACTGCAGCAGAAGGAGTTCATTAATTCCTTATTTAGTAGAAGAGATTGTTTTAATGGGGATGATGATGATGAGTTTTTCATTAATGCTGATAATGACAGGCTTCTTTTGTTAAATGGCCATGTGGAGAATGATGGATAGGTAGTTGGAGTCCTTGCAGAGAGGGGAAATCAGGATTTTATTCTGATGAAGACAGAGGAGATAGTGACAGCAGAAGATAGAGAAGATTGTGGTGAGATGCCAAGATTGTGGTATGAGCAGAGGATAGAACCACAGAGGGAAGGTGTTCAGATGGTAAGGACAAAAATGATTGAAGATGAGAGAGTTCATATTTATGAGCTGGAACAGAAAGACATCCTTGAAGGGGATGGTGCAGAAGAGAGACTGGCTGATAGTCTCAAGAAATGTTTGAGGATTTGGGATCAGCATTTTGATGTGTTGATGGAAGAAAAAAGGAAGTTGGGACAGCATACTGAGATGCTGATAGTAGAAGGAAAGACTTTGAGGCCTTGTGAATTTTGTTTTAACAAATGTTTGAGGAGTGCAGATCCTGTTGACGCTGAAGGAGAATTGACAGCATGGGGCAGTCAATTGAAAGAGAAGGAGAATTATGTGGAAGACATTAAACCATGGAATGGAGAAATTGAGCTGCTGGAGAGTATGTTGAATTAGCAGGATTCCTTACAAGAGAGAAGACCTCAATTTCAGAATTGGGGGCTGCAAAATTAGAGGACACAATGGGGTGAGGATAGAAAAGAATTGCTGATTGAATCATCAGTAGGGACCATTGGGTCTTGGGGTTTTGGAACTGATGGAGTGGCTGTGTTGATAGGCCAAACAGAAGACAATCCATCACTTGGAGTTGTCTTAGAAGAAAAAGAGCTGTTGCAGAATAAGGATGAGCAGCTGAATGAAGATGAGACAGCCATGTCTCAAATGCAAGAAAAGATTGTTGCTGTTGATAGCAAGGATGAATTGGCTTGTTCGAATAGCCAAGAGAAGATTGAAGAGAAGACCGTATGGAAGACTATTGGGGCTGTTACAACAGTGGAGAAATAGAGTTTCACTCTGACAGAAGATGAAGATGCAGTGGCTAGAGAACTTGATTTGATTGCTGGAATCAATCAAGAAGAAGGAAGGCAATTGCTGAAGATTGCTAGAACAGAAGAAGAAGATGTTGAACTTGAGTTGCAACATGGAGAAGATTTGTTTGGCCAAAGGAGAGGGAAAAAATGGTTGCCGAAGATATTTGGAAGAGGAGAGAGTAAATTTCCAGAACAACAGCTTGGGGTGTTGCTGGAGAGAGTACTGGAGCAACAAGCTGAAGTGTTGCCAGCAGAAGAGAAAAAGTTTTACTATTGCAGAGAGGGTATGGATGATTGGGTGGCAGTAAGCATAGTGAATAAGGCAGCAGTAAAAACTAAAGAGACGAGAATGCAGAAAACAGAAGCAAGCATCCTGCAGTCATAGGAAAGATTATACAGAGAAATTGAATGGATAAGGAACCTGATGCAGAGGATGCCTCAGAGGAGGACAGCAGCAAAGAAGCAGGGAATTAGCAGCAGCAAGAAAGAGACAGTCACTGACTGTGAGGGCATAGCAAGTGGAAAGCTACAGCACAAGGTATGGTAGCCAGGAGGAATGCAGAAGAAGAATGCTACAACAAATAACCAGTTGCAGAGTAGAGTATGGGATCTAGGGAGATAAAGATGAAGCACATGATCAGGAGATCATGAATCATTTGAACCTGGGGAGTCTGATGCAGGAGCATTAGACCCGAGACAATTTTTGTACATAAATAAATGTAGGAGGGCGTCTTATGTTTTGTTTCCCTATGTGAATATTCATAGTTGAGTTATTTTAATTAATTATGAAGGAAAATATTGTAATCGCCCGAATGATTGATGGGCACCCGAAGAGATAGTCAGTTTTGGAGGCTAGTCTAATTGGAATTGTAGGAAGTTGAAGAGTCTGTGAGTCATCAAGGAATTGAATCGATTCCTTGTAGTTGTATAAGAAAAACCTCTGTGACAGAGTCGGGGGGAGAGACCTGCATGGAGCTGCATGAGAGACCTGTAGAGGCTGCATAGGAATGTAGAGAAGAGGGCCAAGAAATTGTAAAATCTAGTCGATATGTCGTAATTACTTAACTGTATAAATGTAGGATTGTTCAGTATAACTGTGCGTTTAAATGCATGTGTTCTTGACAATTGAATTCCTGTGGAAATGTGAACATCCATGGTTGGATTATGTGTATACAGTTCGTTTGAATTCTCTGTGGGAGTACAGGTTCATAATTCAGGACTCGTGAGAAATTGTTATTTAATTGTGGAGAACGCCATGCGTCCTTGAGCAATTATATGAGATTTAGAAATCGGCTCTGTATGGAAATTGGAACGTGTATACCCTGTAATTAGTTTAATGGTGCGTTGTGCCTAATTGGGAGACTCTCTGTATAGACGGAGTGAGGTTGAATCCAGAACGAGCCTTTAACAAGATATAACAGAAGCGCAGAGGAAATACACCCGACGGAGCCTTGACAGAGTTGGAACCGGAACCTGGAGAGGCGTAACCTTGACCGTAGGAGAAGTGAAAGTGGTTTGAGTGAACAGTAAAGGCTGGAAGCGGTATTTCCGCACCACTCTCATACGGTAGGTGGTATTGGAGGAGTCAAGAGCGATTCCATAGGAAGCTCGACACGTGTCCTCGAGCGAAATAACAAAACCGCCTTTTAAACCGTGCCTTCGCGCATTAAAAAAATGACGCAAGACGCCGAGCGGAATTAATACCGACCATTGATCTGGAGGCTCAACATCAGACGGCGATCGCGTGTCAGACTTGCCCGAGGTTTAACGGAAGAGCTCCGAGGTTAAGCAAGGTACGGGTATGCGTTCGTTTGATTGAATTGTGGGCCCCGGCGGAGTCATATATATATGAATTGGTTTATTAATGATTATATGACGTGTTATAATATTAGTATAAGGTCCGATGGAATATGTTAGAAGAGCTTGATCAAGGTTAATTGTATATATATAGTTGGCGGTAAATTGCATATATCTATTATATATGTTGAGATATTATGGTATACGTATAATGTTGAATATGCGATGTGGGTGTCATATGAATTGTGGATGGTTGGGTGTAGTGGTTCCATTTTGACAAAAGAATTGTTATATAGGGAGGTATAAGGGTTGCCTTTTGGCCCATGAAATTTATCTAGGTATTCATTAATCAAATTCTAGGAATTTGATAAATGAAAAGAAGAAAGGATTAAGAAGACCCTTGTTGAATAAAAAGATCAGAATTGGGTGTGATGGGATTTTCAGGATGGCGCACAGCTTTGGGAATTGAAATTTTGGATACATTACACACACACACAGAGTAGGAAGTAATTGGACACTGGGAATGTGGGTGAAGCGGGGTAACCCCTGCACCAATGTGCCTCTAAGATATCTCAATACATGCTTGCCTGCCTTCCAGAAGAGCTTGGTAGGCTTAACCATAGCTTGTGAAAGTTGGTTAACTGCATAGCATATGTCAGGTCGTGTATTGACCAGATACATAAGCGACCCCACCAAATGTCGATAAACTGTGGCATCCACTACCTCCGCTAAAGTAGCATCCTCCTTCCTCCATCCACCAGGAAGAGGAGTATCAACAGGCTTGTAGCCATCCATGTTGAACTTCTCCAGTATCTCCCAGGCATACTTACCCTGAGAAACAAACAATCCATCACTGCGTTGCCAAATTTCCAATCCCAGGAAATAATGAAGGAGGCCCAAGTCCTTCATCTCAAACTCTTTTGCAAGATCATTCTTGCATGAGAGTATCAACAGTTCATCACCTGTCAAAATCAAATCATCTACATAAAGTACAATGATCAGAAACTTACCCTCCACCACAATCTGGTAAAGGGTAGGATCCGCCTCACTCTTGGAGAATCCAAGTCCGGTGAAATAACTTTCTATCCGTGTGTACCAAGCACGAGGTGCTTGTTTCAACCCATACAGTGCTCTCTTGAGCCTGCACACATGCGACTCATTGCTAAAGATCTCAAAACCTTCGGGCTGCTCTATGTACACCTCTTCCTCAATGACTCCGTTGAGGAACGCAGTATTCACATCCATCTGATGAATGTGCCACCCCATCTGCGCTGAGAGAGAAATAATCGTCCGTATGGAAGAATACCTTGCGACAGGTGCAAAGGTCTCCTCATAATCGATCCCCTCAATCTATGAAAAGCCTCGGGAAAAACATCTTGCCTTGTACTTCTCCACACTCCCGCCAGCTGCCTGCTTCACTTTGTAGATCCATCTCGAACCCACCACTGATTTCCCCTCTGGCCTTGGGACAATCTCCCATGCACTGTTTCTGACAATCGAATCATACTCTTCCACCATGGCATCTACCCATGCGGGATCCTCCACAGCTTCCTCGAAAGAGGATGGCTCCATCACGATACACTTGCTCATAAGAGCCATGTATCCAGTATACCGGTCAGGTGACTGTCTCTGTCTGCACTGTGATGTAGGTGCTCCTACAACCTTCTCTGCATCTTGAGCCAGTCGCTCAGCTTTTGTAGTGCGCTTCCGCCCTCTGATGGTTGGCGCTGCCTAAGTGGTCTCTTCCACTCCATGAACCTCATATTGTGGCTGATCCACATCCTGAGACTCATCCTTAGGAACTAATAGCTCCTCATCTGCATGCAAGTGTGGCTCCCTCTCAAGCGAACACTTCATGGCTTTCTCCTCATGAAATTCGATATCCCGTCGAACAACAGTCTTGTGACTGTCTGGAAAATACACACGATAGTTGTGGGGTGTATCAGTGTACCCCACAAATATCCCAATCTCCGCGGTCGGCTCCAGCTTCTTCCTAGAATCCTTCGTCACATGAATGTAAACAGGTGAACCAAAAATCCTCAAATGGGAAATATCAGGCTTCTTACCAGAAAATTCCTCCTCGGGTGTACTCATGCCAAGTATCCTGTGAGGACAACGGTTCTGTACATATACCGCAGTATTACATGCCTCAGCCCACAAGTGTATGGGAAGGCACTGATCATGTAACATCGCCCGTGCAATGCCCACGATCGTTCTATTCTTCCGCTCAGCAACCCCATTTTGCTGTGGGTTATGAGGTGCTATGAGCTCTCTTCGAATTCCTTCTGCGTTGCAAAAGTCCTTGAATTCGCCAGAGATGAATTCACCACCATTGTCGCTCCTAAGAGCCTTCACCTGCTTCCTCGATTCTTTCTCAACCAGTGCCTTGAACTCACAGAAATTTGAGTATGTCTCGCTCTTCTTCTGCATGAAGAAGATCCAACACTTACGAGAAAAATCATCAACAAAGATCACATAGTACCTGTGCTTTGCTGTCGAAGCTACTGAGAAAGGTCCACACACGTCTGTGTGAATTCTCTCAAGGATCATCGTGGCGTGACTATCCTTCTCGTGAAAGGTGGCTTTCACAAATTTTCCTAAGGTACATCCCTTGCACTGATCTGACTGCGCAAGAGTACCCTTAGGAAGCCCAGTAGAAATCTGCTACAGTATCTTCAAAGCTCCATGGTGAAGGTGGCCCAATCTCCGGTGCCACAACTCGCCATCATCTCGGCTCACCACTCCTTCTGCCTTGCCTGCCATTGCTGCGTAGCCATCTACCTGCAATTGATAAAGGTTCTTAACTCGAACCCCTATCCTCCGGGTCTCACCAGTTGCCTTACTGCACAGGAAAGCCTTTCCCTCGCTAAAGACAACATCATATCCCTTGTCTTCTAACATTGCCACAGAGATAAGATTCTTCTTCAATCCTAGAACATGCATCACTTCCTTCAATCTGAAGGGTTTACCAGAATCCCTCTCAAAGGAAATGGTACCGATACCGGTCGCACTGTATCTACCATCATCGCCCATCTCGATGTGCACTCCAAGATATTTCTCATCTAGATTAGTAAACAAATCTCGATCTCCTGTCATGTGAAAAGACGCACCACTATCCAGAAACCACACTGATCCCGTCATACTTGAAACCAAGCATACGATCAGCGAAAAATCCAGCTCAAACTGTGAGGCTAAGGCCTCTCTAGCTGCAGTCCCAGTAGCCTGCTTATTTTTCTTCTTCTGTGAACAATTTGTGGCGTAATGTCCGTGTTGGTGACAGTGAAAGCACTTCACCTTAGACATGTCCTGCTTCTTGCCTTTCGCACCGGAATGAGAAGCTTTCTTGCTCTTCCACTTCTTTGCTTTGGTAGCCAAAGTGCAATTCTCTTCATCAGATTTCTTTGATGACGATCCGTCCCTGGTACTCCGCCTTATCTCCTCTTGCACAAGATCCGGCCAAAGTCGCTCCCATCCTGGAAATTTCTCCCGACCATTGACAGAGTCCTGATAGGAATGCCAACTCTTAGGAAGCCCAAGGAGAGCCAAGCTCACCAAGTCCTCATCATCTACAGTCACCCCCACACTTCCCAGCTCATCCCTGCATTGGATGAACTTCGTGAGGTACTTGGGCATACTGTCGCCTTTCTCCATCTTTATGTTTCTGAGTCTATCCTTGAGCGCCAACTTCCTCTGGTCGCTCTTGCTTTGAAATAAATCTGTCAAGGCTTTCCACATCAAGAATGGAGAAGCCTTACCATGAAGGCTGGATACTATGTGATCCTTCACGCCCTCCAACAGAATCCTTCGACACTTTGCTGTCTTCTTTTGCCATGCGTCAAGTACGACAGCATCACTAGAAGTAGGCTTTGGAATTTCTGCATCTATGAACTCCTTCAACCCATTGTCATCCAGCACCGCCTCCATCCTGTCCTTCCATGCAATATAATTTGAGCTGCCCTCAAGGGCATACTCCAATCACAATCCATTGAAAGACATTTCAACTTCGACACCAAGAAAACACTGCTGCAAATTCGAATTCCACCAGTACAAAACTCAATCGCTTCAATGTTTTGCAATTTCTCCAATGATCAATATCGCTCTAATACCATGTATAAATTTGAATAAATGATATATTATTCACCGAGATTCTCCTGATCACGCACTATTTTATCTTCATGCATAATACAGAATCTCTTCTACCATTGATCATCACATGCGGAAATAAAATCAATTGCATGCATACATTAAAACCACGAACAATCACACATATGAACACAGTATTTAATGGGAAAGCTTAAAGCTGAAAACCCCAACTATCTGTATATTATATGTCATGGAGATCATGTAACAATCATAGTACAAAGCTCCTCACAAGCTCTCAGCACTACCTCAATTGCTACACACTATCAAGCTAGATCTAGCAAAACACATGCTCCAATCTTTTGCCACTTGATAGCCAGCCTCTATTGCATTTTCAATGCTATGGGATGGCTTCATTAAATAGATAAACCACCTGGCTTGTACTGCGCAATCCTCATGGGCTTCTCCACCTATATGTGTGTTGCAAATAGCAACTGTATAGTCACAACTGATAGTTAACCTGCTCTTTCACCTATTTCTGCACTGGTCTCCACTGAAACTGTCCATGCACTGAAGTTAACTGATGCATTCTTTAGTTGATTAATGAGTTTATAATTAGTGAATTAATTAATAATTAATTCACACCACTATCACTAATTGTATCAATTAGTTAAACTGAATACAAATAGCTCAACTATGTTTAGATTAGTTAAACTGAATACAACTCCACTAACTTCCTCAATCAACTCCAACAAACTCTGTCACATGAGTTCTAACTGAAGTATCCATGCAATAGCTCCACTTAACCCTCGGGAATAGCGTAATTCCTTCTGTCAGCTCCTGTGCCACATCTGTGCACTTAACTGAAGTGCTCCAAGAGAATAAGATAATGTTTATAGTCCAAATATTATTAAGAGCTAATAATATTCGACATATCTATTTTTAGACTGGCAATCTAAAAATAGATTATGCCCAGTATGTCTAAAAATAGAAGTCCATCTATTTTTTCTGACTTGACCAACCATCCACAAATAGCATCCTGCAACTCATAGAACATGATCCATATGTCTAAAAATAGACATAGTCTAAAAATAGACTTTGTGCCAAAAATAGCTTGCGGGCCCACTTAGTGAAGGCGAATCCTTTCCACTAAGCTCATCATCTTGTTGCAATCTCAACAGTTGGCGTCCCAAAGCCAGATATGACGGTGATAATGCATTTTCGTGCTCACAAAGTAATCGAAGCATGTTTTATAAAAGTCGCGCGAAATGGGTGGTGTTTCCAAACCACCCCGCATCGACATGTCACGATTCTATTGCATCGCGTTCAAAAAGTGTATTACCGCTTACCACCATTGAGCCACGTGAATACCACTGCCGATATTCTGAAACCACTCCCGCTTAAAATTTTGTTTAATATAACTTAACTATAGTTTGTACTATGGTTTAATATATTAAAGTCATGATTTCCATTGAATTTATCACCTTTTATGCTTTAGACTGTGAATCCTTTGCAAAGCCTTTTTCCCTCGAATTTGTGCCATTTAACCTTTAAAAGCTTGTACAGAGCCATTTTCATCATTATGAAAATTACCAGCACCATTTTCGAACCCATCATGCTGCAATTCAACGAGAAAGTGCCACATTACCCTCTGAAAGACCAAATTTGTAGAATTGAAGACTAAACGTGACCGCGAAACATCTTCAACCACGATTATACCTGTTTCAAGGTATTTTTCACCAAACTTAACTAGCAAAACTTCATTTTCTAAAGAAAAAACACCAAATTTTCTGTTATTCTCTGAAAATATCTAGAATTACCCATATAGAATTTGCAAAAATATCCATAGTACAGGGGAAACTCTGTCAAATTTTCCCTGGAATCCCTAATAGCCGTTTTTTGCAACTTTTGTCCATACCCTGGTCCTTTCCACTGCTGGAATTGATCGTGACCTACTTTCTGAGCATTAAAACCTTCTTTCAATCCAAAACCCTGCTCAGAACCTTATTTTACCAGAGAAATTTTTCAAGAAGCCCTTGTTTCCAACAAAAGAGCTCAGCAAATAGTCTAAGATTCCTCTGCTCAATTAAAAATGACAAAGAAACAAGTAACCCCTAAAGCAGGAGGTCCAAAGCCTCAAAAGAAACCCTCTACTAAAACTCCTCAGCCTGAATCTTCCAAAATTGATAAAACTACCCCTGTACTCACTGTAGATTCGACAGAAGTTTTCAGGCCAGTTCAACCTCCTGTTATCTCACAAGAAAATAGCCCTTTGGTTGACCTTGACTAGAGAATAATGGACCCTTCTTTAGAATTCAATTTTCTTGATGTATATAACCGGTGTTTTGGTAAATTAGTAGAGAAAAATGACAAAGATATACCAGTCTGGGATTCCAATTTTCCAAAATATATTGTTCCTCAAACTCATCCATCCCCTGATTTTGTCAGATTGTGTCAATCCTTTTATCTTCCAGACCAAAGATGTATTGTGAATAAAGACAGAGAGATCTTGTTTTACATCAATGAGGAATCTATAAACTCTATGCTAAAACGGAGCCTTGATCCCAATGCTGCTTCATTGTCCATAGAGGAGTTAACTCAAAATTACCTAGAGCTTGAATTTGCTTCCAAATTCAAAGTCTTCCAGACTTTTTGTCCCAAGAAAGTTGATATTCCCAAGCTTAATCCTCCATTTGATACCTTTGATTTTCCAGATGAAACCAGGAAAATAGTCTCAATGCTATCATTCATACTAGGATACACCAGTGATGAATTCACTGATGTGGCTATCCTAGGTTTTCTGTCAACTCTTAATCTTGGCCAGTCCCCTTCCATAGTGTACAATTTTGCTAAATTCATTGCAGAAAACATGCATTATCAGTTGTCAAGATTGTCAGAAGAATGAGTCTTCAGATACACATCATATCTACTTCACCTCTTTTTGTATTATCAAGCAGATAAGTTTCCCATTGAATTTCAGAAAGTAGATCCAGAGGGAAATGTTCTTTCAGTTGTGTTTTGGTCATCAATTCTAAGAAAATGGAATAGAGAATATAGCTTTGCAGATTTCAATGAATTTTTTTTAGTGCCTGCTATGAATCTGTTGAACAAAGAGCAGACCCCTAGAATCAATGAAGAGACAAAGAGAATTCTACAGCTATCTGAGAGCTGTAAAACATGGGATTGGTATTTATACAAAAGTTACATAGAAATCAGAGTATATGGTGCACTCCTAGCCCGATATAAATTGCCAAGGTTTGTTACAACAAGGAAATTTTCTTTGGAATATTTGAGGTAGCTATTGAATGCAGATGAAATTAATTTCATAGCTTCCAGGAAAAAGACCCAGTTTAATTTCATAGCTTCAAAGACTTTTTTTCCACATTTATTTCAAACTACTAATTGTAATTTCCTAAAACAATAGACTTGAATATACTCTACCAATTGCAGAAACCAATTTAAACGATCGCTTAATAAACATATTACACAATGATTTCCTGTGGAAAAACACAACTAAAACCCCACTATTTGTATATTGCATTAGTCAGAAAATATGAGAAACTTACAATGCTTTTATCAAGCGTGAAAAACCTCTGCACTATCTCTATTTGTCTCACTATTTCACAAGCTACCTCTCGTCAATACTTAACAAATTATTTTCTTTCCCAAGTCCCTATTTCCTTGCGCTCTTTAATGAGGAATTAGACCCCTATTTAATAGGAATTTTCTTCCATTGGATTGCATAGTTCCTTTAGGCTTTTCGTATGATTGCATGCACCACCTGTGAAATTTAGATAATTATACAACTAATACTACACTTCCCTTGAACTCCAATCTCAACTAGGTAACTCTCAGTTCACACGTGCACGAGTTATTTATGGCTAATTTATCAGTTATCTAGTTTATCATTGAGTTTGGATTAAGTTCGACCTCCACACTTTGATCTTTCACTAGTTCCTCCAACAATGGGAAATAGTTAAACAATCATTAACTCAGATAAACTAAATTAATTAATTACAACTCAAAATAAACTCAACCAGGGTTCCTAAAAAGTAGGAACCACTCTACATGACTCAAGTTAAACCCTCAAATCGAATTAATTGAACCAACTAAGTAAAAATAACTTAGTTACCTCATATAAACTCTCATGAGATGTGGAATACAAGCTCTCATGAGATGTGGAATTGCAATTTTCTTCTAATTTAATTCATGGGAAAATTAAATTATAATCTTTCTTGGTTTCATTTTCAACATTTCTTGTTGCCAATTTCAACACTCCCCCTCATCAAGAATGGGATTCACATCTATCATGATCTATTACCTTTGGAATGTGTTGCATGCAACACCTCTCATTGTTGATGTTTCTACTGCAACCGAAAAACATCAAAACAAAAACAAACGGAATCAACTGTGATAATTATAATTCATTTGTCACATGAGTCTCGACTGCTACTAGCTACTACAATTTCTACTGAAAACTTTGTGTCGCTGGTCACTTTGCACTATGCCATTTTCACTGCTTCCGACTCTGCACTGTGTTCCCCAGTGTTTGACTGTTGTATTCTTTTCATCTGTGACTATAGCATCTCACTACATCAACTTCCATTGTTCCATCTTGATACTATATACTATGAACCCCCATAGCAAGGTAATGATCCATGAGACAAAAATCATCTCAATGGAGCTTGCTCGAATTTATACAACTCTTGGGACTATTTCTTCACATCGCCCCACCTCTCTCTTGGAGGTATGGTTGCATGTACTCCCTCTTCCCACTTGGATCAAAATTTTCCCCTACTGGAGGTATCTTCTTTAGTGGATGTCTCCACTCGGCCTCCTCTCTTCTTCTTCAATTGTGGCTACTCCACAACTTGCTGAGACGACTACTGAGGATGCATGTTGATATGTAATCCATGCTCCCTATTAACCACCAAGTCTCTAACCTTTTCCTTGCTCCTCAAGACTTTGAATGCATCTTCGACCTTAAGAGCATACAAGATCTTCACTCGCACACTGCTATGCTTCCCTTGTCTCATGGCGATGTGACAGAGGAAAGCCTTTCCTTTGCTAAATATCACATCGTAGACACATTATTCTAATACGGTGACAGAAACAAGATTCTTCTTTAGTCCTTAAACCAAAATCACATATGTGAGTGTAAGAGGGGAGCTAGACTCCCTCTGAAAAGTAACTGTATCGATATCGGACACGTTATACCTCCCATCATCTCAAATATCAATGTTCTACTTGAGGCCTTTCTCCTCCAAGTCACTGAAGGGATCTATATTCCCCATAATATGGAACGAGACAACATTGTTGAGATACCACAGTCTTCCCATTATTTTTCTTTCCATGCATGCAATGAGAGTGAAATACAACTCGAATTATGAAGCTAGAGATTCACCTATTGTTGCTAGTGCAGGCTCCTTCTTCCTTGCCTTATTCTATCGACATTTCATGGTATAGTTCTCGAATTCATGATATTGAAAGTAGTTGATGTTAGACAAGTATTTCTTATTTCCATCCTCATCTTGGGACTTATTTCCCTTAGCTTTCTTTTCTTCATTGACTAATCAAAAATCCTCTTCCACTTATTTGGATGAGGTCCCATATTTGGTGTTTCACCTTAACTCTTCTTGCACCAAGTCAAACCACAAATGTTCCCACTATGGTAGCTTCTACTTCCCATTTACCAAATATTGGTAGTTGTGCCAGCACTTGGGAAGGGCTAGAAGTGCTAGTCTGACAAGATCATCTTCGACAATAGTTACACCAACACTTCCAAGAACATCCCTACATTGGGTGAGATTTCTTAAGTAATGTGGTATTGTGTCTCCATTTTCCATCTTGATCTTCCTGAGCTTGTCCTTTTGTGCCAGCTTCTTGTGGTCACTGTTATTCTCAAATAAGTTTTTCAAAGCCTTCCATATTACATATGGAGTTTCCTTACCATTGATATTCGAGACAATATTATCTCGAACTCCTTTGAGTAAGATTATTTTTCCTTGGCTACGCTCTTCTTCCAATTTGCTAGATCATAGACACCAATTGGTGTTGTTTTCAGGATGTTCTTATCAATGAAATCCTTCAATCCATTATCTTCCATGATTACTTCCATATGATACTTCCAAGAAATATAATTCGATCTACCCTCAAGGACATACTCGAGCTTTAGACCATAGAATGCCATCCTGATCCTGTTGCTAGCTCTAGAGAGAAATATATGGAAAAATTGTTCTTCCTACAAGGAAAAACTCATATTCTTCTCTTATATTGTGATTTCATCTGTGATACCATGTAAAAATTCCTTGTAGATTCAAATTTCTAATTGTAATTTGCTATAACAGTAGACTTGAACCTACTCTACAAATTGTGGAAACCGTTTTAAACGATCACGAAATCACGAAGCATACAAGATAAGGTTTCAATCAACACATTACATGATCTAGGTGGCTCCATACACACTAAGATATCAAAAAGGGTTGATGATAGGTCAAAACAAAAATTGTTCATATTTCTCTTGAACTAGGTCCATATTGAAGTGCTCATTTCCCTCATTCCAACTGTGTGAACAGATCTCCAATCCGAGCTTGTATGGAGAATCTAGAGCAAGTGAAAGATTTGGTCAAAGTGGGAAGTGGGCAAATTTTAAGGGTCCTACAAATTGACCGACACTGGGATGTGGAACCAAGCTCGCAAGAGTTGGCGAAATTGTTTCCTCTTCAAAATGCCCAATAACCCTTAAATTTGAAAAACTCTTAAAAGAATTATTGTTTTATTAAAAACAATATATATATATATATATATATATATATATATATATTAAAGGGTGGTGGGCCATGAACCGCGCCACCCCCATCGCATGTCATATTAAAAGAAAACAAAGATTAAGTGGGTGGTCAAGCGACCTCTGGTGGACCCGACCCACACCACCACACAAAAACTACATTACGTTGTCGGAGCTAGTGGGAGTTGGACCAACAACCAGTGGCTCCATCGGCCCTGCACACGTGGCGGCCACATTTAACACCAAACTCCAACCATGTTACAAACCATATGACACCCATATTACAACAAGCTCTTTAAAATTAAACCATTCCATATATAAATGTGGCGATTAAAAACTAAAACACACCATTTAAAAAATATACACCAAGTTTGGCATGGGCAAGATTTGATCACCTGACCTGATGCTTCTCATTAAAAAATTTAGCCATTAGATCAATGGCCACGATCTTGTAAATCTTGCCACTACTTTATTATTTAAACCCTCATATTTTCCCATTCGATGGGAAAAGGAGAGGAAGGTGGATTGGGGAACTTGGAGACCGACGAGCTATGTGAAACTTGGAGCAACAGGATGTGCAGTGGAACTATGCACCCAAGGAAAACCTGGAGCCAATTTGCAGAGCTGGAACCTTTCCTAGATGCAAGAGTGGAATCTTGAGCTGGAGAATTTTCCCAACGAGGTAAAAATGCATTTTTTCAGAATGGTATCAAATTTATAGTCAAATTTCACGAAATTTCACAGTGAACGCAATGACGACATCATATTTCCCATTTGTGCAATGGATTTCCAGTCAACCTGTGGAGAAACATTTTTGAAGAATCACAAGTGAATCTAAAAGATTCCTGTAGGCCCATATTTTTACAATGTCGGAATTCGACGAATGGATAGTCAATTTTACACCACTCAACGCCAAAAATTTAGTGTTGAAGTTAGTTTTTGCAGCTGAGCATTTAATTTTTATGCCAAATTAAAGAGTGAAGGTACATGAAGCAGTGTTGTCATGTTCTCATTCATAATTGCTAAGATTATCTATTATGTTTTGAGATCCCTATTTGATGTTATGTTTTGTGATCTCTTTTGCCACATTATGTGAGATGTATTTAGATTTTAATGCTATGTATTTTTTTTTTAGATCACTATGTAACTATGTTGAAGGGATACTCATTTCCACATTGTGTGAGATCATGTTAGTTTTTCATGCTGAGAGGAAGCCTTCTTGAGTGAGAATTCTTGCAAGCGGATTGTCTCATGGAGAGACAAAGCCACTCTTGTTTGAGGGCATATGACATTGATATGACAAATTTTTATTCATGTACATCATTTTCTTTTACAACATTATATGAAGCAGCTGACACCATATTAACATCGGGCCCGAAGACATAGCCCACATTGGGTGAACTCTATTATCAAATGTCTCATGTTCTTGTGTTGCTGATACTCGTCATGTTTCGTCTTTCTTAAAGCATGCATGTGTGTTCATTTATGATATTTTAAAATTCATTTCTAACAACATCACATAAACAAAAGATCATGGGTAAATCTGATAACTGAAGGACCCAGATCAAGATGGTATCGGAGCGGTCTTCTCACTGATGTGAATTGTGAGCATGAACAACAATTGAACATGTAGCAATGGAGGGTTACAAAGACATTTACAAGGCCATGCTCAGGATGTCCAAAATGGTGGAAATGATGTATGAAGCTGATGAGAGATAGGAGAAAGAAGAAGAAAACAATTATTCATCCACATCTTCCAATGAACATTCATCTTCTTCATCGTCTTCTCATCATTTGCATGAGGAGATAAACCCGAGCCTTCAAACAGAGAACAATTAATTGAGGATTATTCTACGAGAAGAGAAAGAGGAGAAGAAAATATTGCAGCTTCAGTTGTGAGCTGTGGAAGAGGCCTTGGAAAAATTGAAGCGCAACAAAGGCTTAGAGAAGCCTTGATCACATGTTTTTGAATCAAAATATGAGGTAAACAATTTTGATTCCTCTTCAATGTCATATTTACATGGTGATATTTTTGTTGGAAATGTGGAGATACACTTTATAGGAACTCACATGATACTCCTTACCATATGGGATACAAAGGAGGAGGACTTGGTGTTAATTTCCAAGCCATCATTCAGACATTGGAGGTCATGGAAAGACCTCGATTCGTGGGTTTGGGATACACTGAAGGACATTTCTCAAAGGTGTTAGACGCCTCCAATACCTGGTTGAAACCATTAGGGAAAGAGAATGATGGAAACTATTCACCTTCATCCCATGACAGTGCATATTGCAGAGGAAGAGTTGAGGCAAGCTCTCATCAACGTAGTTACACTAGAGACCACCTAGAAAGGTATGACAAGTCTTGGTATTGTAGTGTTAATTTTGATTAAAATCATGTCACTAACAATGAAAAAAATCATGGGATTGAAATACATGTAGTTTTTGTGTATTACATAACCATGTATTTGTTGAGTGGTGGAAAAGAATGGCAGCCCAAAAGAGGATGAGGCATGAACATACTCCTCCATCGCAAGAAGATAAGAAGGTAAAGAAGTTCTGGAGGAAGAAGACGGATTGCATTAATTTTGAAAAAAGTGGCCATAAAAGAGACACATGTTGGAGGCTCCATCCATAGCAGTGGATTAAGGACAAAGCATCAGTGCAGGAAGTAGTTGAAGAAATCATTCGACAAGCCAATGCACCACAAGGAGATGGTCCATTCGCTTTGATATGTGAGAGATGGTTTTTCTAGGTGTGGTAGTGTTTCATGGCATTACTTTTTAAATAATGTGTTCCAACTTAAAATTTAAAAGTGATGATGTTTTTCCCATCACTTGTTAAGAAAAAATGATGTTTTGGCCTTGTATTGATAGTTGGGGTATTGATTTCCATTTTGATGTAAACTTGACCACAGAGTATGTGTAATAAACTCGTTGCAAGTATGAGATGCTTGGGTCATAGTTGGTCATGCAATTAAGAATGTAATTTGCAAAAGATTGTACTACATTTTTTCAAAGGATGCAGAGGTCGGCTCATCACTTATGGATCCAAAGAAAAAAGGTGAAAGAGAAGGAAGGGTGACCTGTCAGGACACTTGTGGTGTAGACAAGGTAAAATGAAGTTGTAGATTATTTTGATTATTTTGGAGGACCAAAAGCTCCTTAGTGGGGAGGAATGATCCAGATAGCTCTAGACACACTCAGAGGTCAAAGAGGGCTGATGATAGGTCAAAAATAAAATGTTCAGATTACTCTTGAACCAGGTCCAGATTGAAGTGCTTATCGCCCTGATTCCAACCGTGTGAACATATCTCCAATCCGAGCTTGTATGGAGAAGTTAGAGCAAGTCAAAGATTTAATCAAAATGGGCAATGGGCCAGGTTTAAGGGTCCTACAAATTGATCAACAGCAGGACGTAGAACCGAGCTCCCAATAGCAGGCAAAATTGTTGCCTCTTCAAAACACATAATAACCCTTAAATTTAGAAAAAACATAGTTATCGATCAAATGAGAAAACTACCTAGTACCTGTTTTTTTGCGATAGCAAAAAAAAACACCTAATTTTGAAAAGTGGTGATGCAGAATCAACCCCCTTTTTTTTGGAGCATAATTTTGGCAATTTAAATTTTTTTATGACTTTTTTTTTTAATGTCATGATTTTCATGTCGATTTTAAAAAGTGGGGATGTAAAATCACCTAATTTTTTTAGAGGGCCATTTTTGACACTATAAACTTTCTAATGTCTTGTTCTTCCCTTAGATGTTTATTTTTAAGTGTATTTATGTACTTGTTTAAAAAAAATAAAAAATTGTAATGAAATCTTCATTTTTTCACATGGTTAAAAAAACAAAAAGAAAGGGTCAATATTTTAAAGTTAGGATTTTCTATATGTTTATGTATCGTTAATTAATATTTCAATGCACATCAAATAGTTGTCGCTAAAAAAACAATTTTTTAATGATATGAGAAAAAAATACACATTTTCAATAAAAATACAATGAAAAATACACATTTTGAGACTTTTTGCTAAAAAAAACATGTTAAATAAATGAAATTTTTGGGAAAATCTTAACAAAAAACTTTTTAAAATAACATTTTTTATGAATTTTATGTCAAAAATTGATAGTAATCACAGTTGTTTTGCAAAAAATAAGGATTCTTCTCATAAAATATCAAAGTCTAACCATTACAAGTAAAACTGATTAATAGCTCTCAAATTTGAGCTTTATTTGCAAGCATAACTTAAAGCTAATCTATAATATCAACTAATCCATGTTCAACATATTCTAGAACGTCATTAATGTCTTCTTTCGGAAATTTTTTGCTTCATTTTGGTCATTTTCATCTTCTAATGGATCTTTCATGTCTACAAATTTTCCAAAATGTCCTCTTCCAATCATTCCACATAACAGTGTTTGAGGTTCCTTTTCCTTTTTTTCCACACGTGATTCATTAAAATCCCCTTTCCTCAAACCAACTTTTTGCATTGCATCTCGAAGAAATTGAAGAGAAATAATTCTTTGTTGAATAATTTTTCTTTGCACTAGGTCTTTCTCAATGGAAATGCAATTTCTTCATTTTTTTAGGCAACATGCTAGTGTTTTACCTAATCATCAAGCACAAAATAAATAATTAAGAAAATTTGTATAAAAACATAAAAATAAAAACTAAAATATTTAAATTCAATTTTATATAATAAAACTTACCTAAACATGAGAATAAATCCAAGACCCAATCTCCTTCATTTGAACATAGATCTATAAGATAGTTAATCAATGCTTGCAGTTTTTGATAAATGTTTACTATATCTCCTTTTGAATATTTTTCCTCATATGTTAGTTTTCTTACAACATCATCCTGAACCAATACTTGACAATGACTCTTCCCATCTACTTGATTAAGAACTATAGGCCTATAGATATCCTCTTTTGTCCAACATTCAACATGGATGAGCTCACAAGAATTTATAATAGGTTGATCTTCAGAACAAACAAGATTTTACTTTTTCCTATAACAGAACATAGTAAAAGTTCAATTAAATTGGTACATAAATAAAAAATTCTAACATTAATCAAACATATAATTTCAATGTCTTACCATGTAAGTTGCATCCTTGAGTTTCTTTTTCCCTTGAAGCTTGTTAATAACATTGCAAATTATGTGTCTAAATGAAATTTCAAAATATCCAAAGTGGTGATGTTATGACTACTTGAAAGCTTGTAACCACTTTACTAAAAGCTTGATAAGTATATGGTTCACTATCATATTCAATGTTTGGGAAATTGAAACCATGAGGAATATATGCAATAATTAGACCATATTCCCTTTTAGGTATGACTTTTACAATGTATTTACAATCACCTGGTATTCTTTGATATTGGATACTTTTGAGCCCATTCCAAATGAAATGATTAAGAGTAGGATCAAGTTCAACATTCTTAATACATTGTTTTCTCATATTTTCCAGCTTAATTTTTTCAATAAATCTTTTGAAAGTATCTGGTACTCCATTTGCATCCTTCTTCAACATCTTTTATGAGATAAAAAAAATATATATGTATAAGTAATAAAATAAAAATAGCTTACATAAGAATAAAATTAATGTATAAATCAACATACCTTATTGAATGAAATATAAAAATATTTAAGTGTTGTTGTAGAACTTGATTCTCGGTAGTTGTGCACAACATCATCCCAACTGTCTTCATTCAACATTTTAACCATATGTTCTTGTATTTTCATATAAATCTTCTGACTGAATAAATAGAGTTAAAAATGTTAATATAGTGATATGTATAACCAATTCTACCAAAAAAAATATGTTTTATTTAAAATAAAATCATAATCAAAAGAAAAGTACAAATAATTCAACAAACTTACTTTTGAAATTCAACACACATTTCCTCCATTGATAATTCACCTGACTTCACATGGGATAGTACTGATTTGACTACTTTATCATCCTTCACTCCTTGCATTGTTCCCCAAGGTCTTATAGTCATATCTTCTGGAAGTTTCTTCATTTCAGGGCATGTATTATTGTTCGTACATACACTAGTACAAAATGGCTAATTTGTTACTAAAAAAACGACTAAAATTTGCATATAAACGACTATTTTTCGGTCGGTGACCAATAGTAGCTAATTTACAGTATCTTATAACGCGACAAACTTTTGGTCGTTTTTAGCTTAGTCATTAATTGGTTATCTCAATTTTGTTATCTAGTTGAATATTTGGTAATTGATTTGGTCATTGATTTAGTCATTGATTTGGTCACTAATTTAGTCATTCATTTGGTTTTTCATTTTGTCACTGATTTAGTCATTCATTTAGTCATTGATTTGGTCTTTGATTTGGTCATTAAATGTCACAATTAATGACCAAATATACAACAAAATATATTACTATATGATCACCCGAGAAAACCAATTAATGACCAAAGAACTATGACCAACATGTTGGTCGTGTTATAAGATACTGTAAATTAGCTACTAATAGTCATATATATGAAAATTTTAGTCATTGTTTGAAAGCAATTAATGACCGAAGAAATGTGACTAAATTTTAGTCGTGTTATAAGATACTATAAATTAACTACTAATAATCGTGTATATGCAAAAAAATTTCATCATTTGTAGTCACAAATTTATCAGTTGCAGTAGCCATTTATTCATTATATAAACGACTAATTTAGTAGTTTATATTCATTTCATTAGTAATAATTATAAATGACTAATTTATTCGCATATTCATTTTATTTGTGTTCATTATTAACCAACATAAATTAATTTGTATGATTTAAAAAATGTCATACAATGTGCATGTTCATCTAATATGAAAACACAAAGTCGCATATTTTAATTACAATACTAAACAACATCAAGTGCAACTATAAATAATTTCAACCACATAAATTATATTATATGAAATGTTAAAAATATTACAATATGAGTTTCCAACTTTATATTAGTTGGACTACAATTTACACATGAAATGATGTTTCATCACTTCAAAACATTATTGTTGTGTTGTCAAGGCATTACAGGTGAATTCACCAACTCTGAAGACTTGATCATCAGTCTTTATATGCATGTCTTATGCGAGATATTGGTTCTAAGGGTATCGCCAGACCAGTTCTCCTCTCTCTTTTTGAATTTGTCGCTCGAGTGTTATTGCTCTTCTCTTTTTTCAATTCATGCTTCTTACCATCAATACCGATTTCATTTTCTGAAAGAAAAAGAAAATACAATGCACTGTAAGAAATGAAAGACAATGAACACTAGAATATAACATAAATTAGACTATAAATAGTTTATACAACATATATCTAAACATCAACAATGTCAAAGCAATTTTCCTTCAACATCAATTTCTGCAAAACAAATGTCACGTTATTCTTTCCCATTTCTCAACATGCTACATACGATAAATTGAAAATCACATAAAACCAAGAGAAACCCCTTTTCTAACCAAAATAAACAAACAAACAGTGCCTCTAACAAAACTTCATTATAATATTAGCAAATGAAAAGAGAGCTAGTGGACCATTTGTGTTGTTTGACTTTGCCTATTTTTGTTATAAAGTGCTCAAGCTTCAGGAACCAACAAATGTGAGCACGGGCTAAAAACTAACCAACCATTCACTAGTCAACATGAGAGATCACAAATAAACCACAAAATTGATCAAGCATTAAAATTATGAGCAGACTACTTTGAAATTTTTTTCTTTAGAAATACCTCAAAATCCCCTCATTTCTAATAAGCTTCCTAGCTATGTACCTCCATCCTTGATTTCCCTTATTATATCTTGAATAAAGAATATCCCTTCAACAACCAATTTTGCGAGAATCCTACCAAGTAACTCAAGATCCTTGTGTGCATCAATAGTAGCATCCTCCAATGAAAATAATACAATATCCAACCTAGAACCATCAAAATGATATATAGTTATAATGTTGAAGAGTGTAACTAGGTAGGTCTTCCTTATAATGACTATGTAACTAGCATTTGCACTGAGAGGTGCAAAGTAACGCCAGCGAGTGGGGAAAACAATAATTAAGTGAAATATATGGAAATTTTAGTTCCTATATATCTTTCAAAGAATGTAATAGGAGGTTAAAATTTAAAATAAAGTTACACTAACATAAAGTAACACTAATATAATTGTCCCAGAATAATGGCATAGTAATGATGGTATCGAAGATCCTTCAATAGTCGCTCCAAGGAGATTTCTCTAGCTCTTCAAATGATTCAAATAACTGTCGAAACTAAATATTCAAACCTGCTCTAAATCCATCATCAAAAGGTTTTCAATGTGCTAGAAAGGGGTATTTAAAGGTTTTTTAAAAAAAAAATTCAATTGTTGCTATAAGATTGTTTTAAGGCTGGTCCAAAACTGCCTTCTAACAACTTTAAAAGATGTCATACAAACACCTTCAATAAAATGCTATACAAATACACTCTATGAAGTAATCCATATAGAGAACACACCAATAGCCCAGAAGAGGAAAATGAAAAGTTTATCTACAGTTACATTTTACTCTAAAAAATATTCATATCAAAATATGTTAACGTCAAACCAAAATTTTGTAATTTTAAGGATCCTAAGTTCAACACCAACTGCCCAACAACCTAGCAAACTTGACAAGAAGACCCTGACTGTTCTTGTACGCTACAAGACAAGATGGTCAACAATGTCATGAATTATAGCAAGCACCTACAATTGTTTCAGCATGTCTTATCTTTTTAACTGATCCATCATCTTGAATCTGTCTAGCATTCTCTCAATCATCAAAATCAACATTGTCAAGCTTTAAAAATATAGCATTCACTCCAATCTAGAAACAAAAATATGCATTCACAACTCAACTTACCCAGTATTCTGCTAGCCTCATTCTTAAGTTGTAAGTTGATGCCATACTCATGCAGTAAGCTCCTGCGTCATGGACCACCATTCCTGCCCACTAAAAGAGCATGGTCACTCAAAGTTAAGCCACAAGTGTCTGCCTTCAAAGAAGCATCACAAAATAATTCTAGAAACAATTAAATATCATATTGGAAAATCAATTCCTTCTCATCATGCATGTATATTAGGTGTGATAATTATTGTCCTTTAACTAACCACCATTTCTGGAGTTGGAAGTTCCCTGTCCTTTCCTAAAAAGTCTGCAGACTCGCAGACAGGCCCAACAACATCAAAAGTTTTAATTTTTTCCTTTGGGGCAGGTGGAGAAATTAGCTCAATGTGCTGTGTATTAAGAAGAATATCAGTTAGAAACATCTCAAAATCTCAAAATAATTTTATGATTCATATCACAACTTTCAGACTGTGTGCCTGTCATGAGAAAGAATGGTCTATTTAGTATCTGGGAATCTCAATACCAGTAATATTTCCTATCAACAAGGAGACTACAAAAGTAGGAAAAATTATCCCTTCTATATTCATTTGGAAATGATCATCCCTTCAATCATGCATCATAAAAAAAAATTGGGTTTGCCCCAAGTTAAATTTATGTACTAACTTGGTAAGCTCCATAAAGGCTAGGCCTAATAAGCTCTGCCATGCTGCCATCAATTACAATGAAGTTCTTCTTACCATTTGTCTTGACTCCAACAACACGACTCACAAGAACAATAGAGTTTGCAACAAGAGATCACCTAGGCTCAATAATGAGTGTAAGATTTCCAGATAATACCAGCTCTCTTACCTGAAGAAACAGCCAATGGTGCAAATATACATCTTTAAAGTGTCTATATATATTCTCAAAATAGCTGTAACAATGCCAACACAATAACTTGGGCAGCAAAAGAGTGTAAGTTTGAATAAAAAGTAACTTAGTTTAAGCTAATGCTTAAAAGCTTTAAGGACTTACAAAATTTATAAGATCCTTAGGGGTAGGAAGCGCTTCACCCTTGTGATAGTAATCAATGCCTAAACCTCCTCCAATATTTAGATACTTAATTTCAAATCCTTGACCACGTATTTGGTCAATATACTGGATCATTAGAACTGCAGCATCCTTAAATATGTTCACCTACAAAACCAAAGTAATATTAAAGAAAAATAATGTGCACTTGCTTACAGTTAACAAACTGGGAAAATCTCTTTACACATAAAACATTTCAAGCAACAAAATTATCACTTCAATCTCATACAGGAGTTAAATATTACATAAGAAAACCAGAATATACTTTTAACTATCGTTTTGTACGGGAAAATGCAGTCCCGGGGTTTGCTAAAACCTTCATCATCTATGCTAATGCGTTAGACTTGGACAACAGATGTAAAATAATAAAACTTGTTTAAACACCAGTGGCATATGTTTGGTTGGTCCATCTGATCACAAAGTGCAGTTCCACAATAGAATGAATTTCCTATGGTTAAATCAGAAAAGTCTGACTGGCTGGGTAACAAAAAAATCATGATTACAAGTTATTTTACACTTCTTTTAAATTTTAGTGTCATCATTCTGGCCTTTTTCATCAACTTTCAGGAATTCTGTAGAACCCGTTAATGTGGAATATTACACAACAAGGCAATAGTCCAGTGTTTTAGCTTTGGTTTTAATCCTATGCTTTTTTAGTAACTAATTAGCCATTACTCTGATACACATCTTACTCCAGTAGCCATTTTTGTATGTTTTTTAGTAGTTAAAGCCCTCATGGAGTAACAGTCCCACACTCAGGATGGAGAACATTTCCAAGATCTTGCTTCTCTGCAATTACAGAATTAACAAAATTATTGCTGTAGCTTTGTCTAGCATTATCGCTTGTTGATTCAGATTTTTTATTCTTCACATTTCTAAGTTTTGAACAGCTAGACCATGGTAACCTCCAAAAATTCCCTTTAGGGGTTGTAGAAACTAAATATAAGGGAAAAAATTGTGTCAAAACTCTTTTAGCATCCAAGTACAATGAATTCATAATAGTAGCAAAGATGGTGATCTAACCATCTATTGAAGAAACATCGACGTTGTTGTCATAGAAGCTATACTCCCCTAGTGAACCCAACCACACCCTGACTTCAGTTTGGGTGGAGAATGTCGATCAATTAAGCCTACTCATAATCAAAACCTAGAAGAAAGAGGTAAATATGCAAGGCAATTCCATCTTTCCTAGCATATGCTAAATTTATTGAATGATTTGGATGATTGATAGTGTGAGAAAAGGTCCTGAATGCAGAGAAGGAATATCATCAGGAGGGTAGGAAAAAACTTTCGACCACTCTTGAAATCACCCTAGAAGACTTAGCACATGATGACATGGGTATCATGCCATGCCTTTTTTCTACATTGGAAAATGGAAATTCAACCAACATATGACAAAATCCTGAGCGCAGATGGAGATAATGGACCAGACTGTAGTTCTATTTTTCCTGAGAATGAGAGTAATAAGACACTCAAATGAAGGAAAATCTTGAATATCCCTTAAGGTTCAAGATACCAACACTCCTATCTATGATTTTAAATATGGTAGAAACTTTGGCACACATAGTTATGTGTATCTCCAATCAACATTGCCCATTAAATTTGAAAAAAACAGTGCAAGATCTGATATTTTTCCTTTGACAGTCATCCTACATATGACATGGAATCTGATGAGGAATAAAAGAAGGTTGATCATATCATCAATTTTTTTTGTGAACCATATGAGACAAAGGCATAAAGGTCCATTCCATTTGTTGAAAGAATCCTTAATGAAGATGAATAGTCTTGTCATAACTCAAATATAATACCTTTTGTATTGAAAGATATAGTGGTAAACCCAACTATGCTAATGCACCTGATTAAGAAAGAACAACAGAGATTGTCAGCACAGGCTGCACAAAAGCCTGATCAATGTCAGCAGACAAATCCTCCTTCAGGTCCTAGTAGAGCATTTGTTACCACATTTTGGAAGGTAATCATAGCTGATCCAAGCACACTAAAGAATTCTAATGTACAACATAAAACGACATTACAAGCACTAGCAACTGCTTCCAAACCTGCCACTCAAGGAACTTCCACGTTAAGATATGTTGTTGATTCAACAGAGTTTGAGTTGTATCCTGCGGGTAATGAGTGTTTGAGAGATGTAACAGTTGAAAATATCTTTTTCTTTCATTTTGTGTTCATTTCATTCCCTATATGTTGGTTGAAGAAATTGTCCTAAGGAATCTGGCTTTGGTGACTTGTCTTCGATTAACTGGTGGTCTTTGAAAATATGACTTTGGATCATTGTTTCTATGTTGGAAGGGACACCTGTGCCATTAATTCTAAGCATTTCAAATGTAATTTGTTTCTCTTTTTAACTATTTCTTCTATTGTTTTCCAATGTTCCTTTGGATGAGTTATTCATGTTAGCTATTGGTTGGGCAGGCTGGAGACTCTGGGAAGCCTCGAATGAAACCTCGTGATCCCTACCGTATTATTCACATGAATTTGGGTAATGATAATGTGAAATTGAGTGGGACAGATAAACATTTTCTCCCAATGAGCATGCAGATACGCATGGCTTCAGGAACAACAACTACAGAGTCGGGTCCAAATTTTCAATAGGCTCCTTGTTTGCCTAATATTGAACAGAATTTTACTGAAAAGCTTGCAAAAATTGGTGAAACGCTAAAAAATTATGACATGAAAACATTACGAATTCTATCATCAGAGATGCCTATTGGCCAATGAATTAGAGAAGCTGACCCCGTTGACTTGGAGTAGGAATTCAATGAATCTTCTAAATCTCCAGAAGAAGATTTTAAACAAGACATAGCACTTCCAAAGGATTTAAGCATGGTTATGCCCCTCTCATAGAGTTTTCCAAATGAAAATACCACAATCACACAATATCATATGAATCCTTGTGGTGATGTGAATCATCTCTTTGAAGAGCTAAGTGAAGAACAACGAATTGCAATCCAACAGGAACGAGCACGGAAAATTGATGAACAAAATAAGATGTTTAGCACCAAGAAACTTTTCCTTGTTTTGGACCTTGATCACACACTTCTAAATGCAGCTAAGGTGTCATAAAAATAAAAACTGTCTTGTTCTACTTCTGGTGATTCCTAGGCAAAGAGGGATGTGAAGTAAATGAACTTATGGTAATATGATTATATAAATGTTGCTAATTCACGATGTTGTTTGTCCAACAGTTTACTGAAATAGATCATGTGCATGAGGAAATTATAAGGAAGAAGGAGGAGCAAGACAGAGGGAAACATCAACGTCAGCTTTTTCGCTTTCCTCATATGGGAATGTGGACTAAATTATGGCCTGGCATCTTGAATTTTTTGGACAGGATTAGATAAATTTGGATTGAAATATTATTATCTTTGCAAACTGTAGTTTCTTACCAGGAACATTTGATTTACAATGTGGAATTGACAAATTCCTTGTATGCCAATAGTTGGATCTGTTCTTATTCTCATCTAATTCATTTTGTGATGGTTTATGTTGCAGGCAAGAAAGTTGTATGAACTACATGTTTATACAGTGGGCAACAGAGTTTATGCCACAGAGATGGCCAAAGTACTTGATCCCACAGGAACTTTATTTTTAGGACGATTTATTTCAAAAGGTGATGAGGTTGACCTATATGGAGATGATAGGCTACCTAAAAGTAAAGATCTAGATGGTGTTTTGGGAATGGAATCTGTAGTAGTAATTATCGATGATTCTGCAAGGGTTTGTCCTCATCATAGACATAATTTAATTGTGGTGGAAAGATAAGTTCATTTCAATTATTTTCCAGTGTCCAATCAAGACCTTACAACTGTTAATTTCAGCCTTTAAAAATCGGTAGTTAAATATATATGTGACTATTCCTAAGAACTTTGAGACTGCCATGTACAAATACATGTATTTTCCCTATAGTAGGTGCCAATTTGGATTTTCGGGGCCGTCACTGTTAGAAGTAGACATTGATGAGAGGATAGAAGATGGAAAACTGGCATCTTCTTTAGCGGTGAGATGCTAAAATTAATCTATAACAAACATTGTTTTTGTGACTTCTCACAATTTAGAGATATTTCCCGATTTCATCGTATGGTTTCATTTCTAACACACATACCCTGCAATTCAAACACAATTGATTGAGAAAATTCACCATAATTTTTTCTCAAACAAACGGTTGCATGAAGTGGATGTCCGAGAATTTCTTCCAGTTGAACAACAAAATATTTTAAAATATTGTAAAGTGGTTTTCAGTAGGGTTTTGGCAGTTGGAGAAGCGCAGCCGCATCTTCACCCTTTGTGGCAGATGGTTGAACAATTTGATGCAGTATGCACAACACAAATTGATGACGAAGTGACTCATGTTGTAGCCATTTCCCCTGGGACTGACAAGGTATGCATTTTACCTTTTGTCATGTCCAATTTTGGAAACTCACAAAATATTTGGCAATAATTCCAACATTCCAAGTCAATAATGTCAAAATCTATCCCCAAACCTTGGTCAAATCATGCAATTAGTTTCCCAAACCATGCCATTATAACTTATTCAGGTCAAATTTTTCCCAGTTCATATACATTGAACCCATCAACCAATCTAGATAGAGAATATGTGCTTCAACAAAAGCACATGAATGTAGAAGGTGGAATACACATGGTAAATGTAACCAAGAAATAAAATCAACTTACAGCTCAAGAACAGGCAGAACCTAGAAAGCTTAAGTCTTCCATTTGCAATATTGATGCCAATTGACTTCTAGAGAAGTCCCTCAATCTTGTCACACATATATCTATTATTTTGGAATCTTTAATCAAAAATTATAGTTGTCTCTTAAGAGTCTTTTCCAGAGTCAATAAATGTAAAGAAGCGAACAAGAGAATGTGGATCTCAGTCATTTTGCTTCATTCTTCCAACAACAAATAATAATTGTAGAGAATGTTGCCACTGTTGTAACACTCAGCAAGGGAATTGTCATACAGAGATTAAGGAACTAAAATTGAAAAATTTCTATTAAGGATACTTTGATAAATTTCCAACAAAGATAAATGGTCATAGGGCATTGCTTCAAGTTTCAACAGACCTTGGATATTCCTCACATGGAACTTTAGGAATATATTATCGAGGAGGAGTGGATCTTTGGAGGCCATGCCTTGATTGGTCAATTGAAAACCCTAAAAGAATCTTGAAAGAAAATGAATTTTTACTTTTGAAGACCAACCAAACCATTACTCGGTTCTTGTAATCACCCAATTCTTCTTATAAAGATACAAGGTGATTCCATCTTTCCTAGCATATGCTAAATTTATTGAATGATTTGGATGATTGATAGTGTGAGAAAAGGTCCTGAATGCAGAGGAGGAATATTAGCAGGAGGGTAGGAAAAAACTTTCTACCACTCTTGCAATCACCCTAGAAGACTTAGCGCGTGATGACATGGGTATCATGCCATGCCTATTTTCTACATTGGAAAATGGAAATTCAACCAACATATGACAAAATCCTGAGCGCAAATGGAGATAATGGACCAGATTGTAGTTCTAGTTTTCCTGAGAATGAGGTAATAAGACACTCATAAATCAAGGAAAATCCTAAGGATCCCTTAAGGTTCAAGATACCAACACTCCTATCTATGATTTTGAATATGGTAGAAACTTTGGCACACATAATTATGTGTATCTCCAATCAACATTGCCTATTAAATTTGAACATAGAAGTGCCAGATCTGATATTTTTCCTTTGACAGTCATCCTACATATGACATGGACTCTAATGAGGAATAAAAGAAGATTGATCGTATCATCAAGATGTTTTCTGAACCATATGAGACAAAGGAAGAAAGGTCCATTCCATTTGTTGAAGGAATCCTTATTGAAGATGAATATTCTTGTCATAACTCAAATATAATACCTTCTGTGTTGAAATATATAGCGGTAAACCCAACTATGCTAATGCACCTGATTAAGCAAGAACAATAGATATTGTCAGCACAGGCTGCACAAAATCGTGATCATGTTAGCATAAAAATCCTCCTTCAAGTCCTAGTAGAGCATTTGTTACCACATATGGGAAAGTAATCATAGCTCACCCAAGAAGACTAAAGAATTCTAATGTACAACATAAAATGGCATTACAAGCACTAGCAACTGCTCCCAAACCTGCCATTCAAGGAACTTCCACGGTAAGACATGCTACTGATTCAGTAGAGTTTGAGTTGTATCCTGCGGGTAATGAGTGTTTGAGAGATGTAACAGTTGAAAAGTTATTTTTATTTCATTTTGTTTTCATTTCATTCCCTATATGTTGGTTGAAGCAATTGTCCTAAGGAATCTAGCTTTGGTGATTTGTCTTGGATTAACTGGTAGTCTTTGAAAATGACTTTGGATCATTGTTTCTATGTTGGAAGAGACACCTATACCATTAATTCTAAGAATTTTAAATGTAAATTGTTGCTTTGTTTAATTGTTTCATCTATTGTTTTCCAGTGTTCCTTTGGATGAATTATTCATGTTATCTATTGGTTGGGCAGGCTAGAGACTCTGGGAAGCCTCGAATGAAACCTCGTGATCCTCGCCGTATTCTTCACATGAATTTGGGTAATGATAATGTGAACTTGAGTGGGACAGATAAACATTTTGTCCCAATGAGCAGGCAGGTACGTATGGCTTTAGGACCAGTAACTACAGAGTCGGGTCCAAATTTGCAACAGGCTCCTTGTTTGCCTAATATTGAACAGAATTTCATGGAAAAGCTTGTAAAAATTGCTGAAATGCTAAAAAATTATGACATGAAAACATTATGAGTTCTATCATCACAGATGTCTGTTGGCCAACCAATTATAGAAACTGACCCCGTTGACTTGGAGAAGGAATTCATTGAATCTTATAAATCTCCAGAAGAAGATATTAAACAAGACATAGCACTTCCAAAGGATTCAAGCATGGTTATGCCCCTTTCATAGATTTTGCCAAATGAAATTACCACAATCACACAAAATCATATGAATCCTTGTGGTGATGTGTATCATCTCTTGGAAGGGCTAAGTGAAGAACAACGAATTGCAATCCAACAGGAACGAGCATGGAGAATTGATGAACAAAATAAGATGTTTAGTGCCAAGAAACTTTGCCTTGTTTTGGACCTTGATCACACACTTATAAAGTCAACTAAGGTGTCATAAAAATAAAAATCATCTTGTTCTACTTCTGGTGATTCCTAGGCAAAGAGGGATGTGAAGTAAATGAACTGATGATAATATGATTATATAAATGTTGCTAATTCATGATGCTGTTTTTCCAACAGTTTACTGAAATAGATCATGTGCACGAGGAAATTCTAAGGAAGAAGGAGGAGCAAGATCAAGAGAAAACTCAGCGTCAGCTTTTTCACTTTCCTCGTATGAGAATGTGGACTAAATTGTGGCTTGGAATCTGGAATTTTTTGGACAGGGTTAGTAAAATTTGGATTGAAATATTATGATCTTTGCAAACTGTAGTTTCTTATAGGGAACATTTGATTTACGATGTGGAATTGACAACTTCTTTTTATGCCAATAGATGGATCTGTTCTTATTTTCATCTAATTCATTCTGTGATAGTTTATGTTGCAGGCAAGAAAGTTGTACGAAATACATGTTTATACAATGGAAAACAGAGTTTATGCCACAGATATGGCAAAAGTACTTGATCCCATAGGAAATTTAATTGCAGGAAGTGTTATTTCAAAGGGTGATGAGGCCAACCTAGATGGAGATGATAGGTTACCTAAAAGTAAAGATCTAGATGGTGTTTTGGGAGTGGAATTTGCAGTAGTAATTATCGATGATTCTGTAAGGGTTTGGCCTCGTCATAGATATAATTTAATTGTGGTGGAAAGGTAAGTTCATTTCAATTCTTTTCCAATGTCCAATCAAGACCTTACAACTGTTAATTTCTGGCTTTAAAAATTGGTAGTTAAAGATATATGTGACTGTTCCTAAGAACTTGGAGACTGCCATGTACAGATACATGTATTTTCCCTGTAGTAGGCGCCAATTTGGATTGACGGGAGCATCACTGTTAGAAGCAGACGTTGATGAGAGGCCAGAATATGGAACACTGGCATCTTCTTTAGTAGTGAGATGCTAAAATTAATCTATAACAAAAATTGCTTTTGTGACTTATCACAATTTAGAGATATTTCCTGAGTTCATTGTATGGTCACATTTCTAACACATATACCCTCAATTCAAACACAGGTGATTGATAAAATTCACCATAATGTTTTCTCAAACAAAAAGTTTCATGAAGTGGATGTCCGGGAATTTATTGCAGCTGAACAACAAAAGATTTTAAAATATTGTAAAGTGGTTTTCAGTAGGGTTTTCGCAGTTGGAGAAGCGCAGCCAGATCTTCACCCTTTGTGGCAGATGGCTGAACAATTTGGTGCAGTATTCACAACACAAATTGATTACGAAGTGACTCATGTTGTTAGCCCTTGCCCCTGGGACTGACAATCTATGCATTTTACCTTTTGTCAAGTCCAATGTTGGAAACTCACAGAATCTTTGGCAATATTTCCAACATTCCAAGTCAATAATGTCAAAAACTATTCCCAACCCTTGGTCAAATCATGCAATTAGTTTCCCAAACCATGCCATTATAACTTAGTAAAGTCAAATTGTTCCCAGTTCATATACATTGAACCCATCAACCAATCTAGATAGAGAAGATGTGCTTCAACAAAAACACATGAATGTAGAAGGTGGAATTCACATGGTAAATGCAACCCAGAAAGAAAATCAGCTCACAACTCAAGAATAGCTTAAGTCTTCCATTTGCAATATCGATGCTAATTCACTTCTAGACAAGTCCCTCAATCCTGTCACACAAATCTCTATTATTTTGGACTCTTTAATCAACAATGGTAGCTATCTCTTAAGAGTATTTTCCATAGTCAATGAATATAAAGAAGCGAACAAGAGAATGTGGATCTGAGTCATTTTGCTTCATTCTTCCAACAACAAATAATAATTACAGAGAATGTTGCCACTATTGTAACACTCGACAAAGGAATTTTCATACAGATATTAAGGAACTAAAATTGAAAAATGTCTATTAAGGATACTTTGATAAATTTTCAACAAAGATAAATGGTCATAGGGCATTGCTTCAAGTTTCAACAGACCTTGGATATTCCTCACATGGAACTTTAGGACTATATTATCAAGGAGGAGTGGATCTTTGGAGGCCATGTCTTGCTTGGTCAATTGAGACCCTAACATACTCTTGAAAGAAAATGAATTTTTACTTTTGAAGACCAACCACACCATTGCTCGATTCATGTAATCACCCAATTCTTCTTATAAAGATACAAGGAAATTCCATCTTTCCTAGCATATGCTAAATTTATTGAATGATTTGAATGATTGATAGTGGGAGAAAAGGTCCTGAATGCAGAGGAATATCAACAGGAGGGTAGGAAACAACTTTTTACCACTCTTGCAATCACCCTAGAAGACTTAGCACATGATGACATGAGTACCATGCCATGCCTTTTTTCTACATTGGAAAATGGAAATTCAACCAACATATGACAAAATCCTGAGCGTAGATGGAGATAATGCACTAGACTGTAGTTCTAGTTTTCCTAAGAATGAGAGTAATAAGACACTCATAAATGAAGGGAAATCCTGAAGATCCCTTAAGTTTGAAGATACCAACACTCCTATCTATCATTTTGAATACGGTAGAAACTTTGGCACACTTAATTATGTGCATCTCCAATCAACATTTCCTATTAAATTTGAACATAGCAGTGCAAGATTTGATATTTTTCCTTTGATAGTCATCCTACATATGACATGGACTTTGATGAGGAATAAAATAAGGTTGATCATATCAACAAGTTGTTTTGTAAACCATATGAGACAAAGGCAGAAAGGTCCATTCCATTTGTTGAAGGAATCCTTATTGAAGAGGAATAGTCTTTTCATATTGAAAGAACAAACCAATATCTAGGAAAACAAGAGGACTCATGCAAACCCATAATTGGCTAACTACACAGTGAGAAAAATCATTTCCAGGTTTGTCTCTTATTGTTCATAGGTATGATAATTGATCTCTAAAGGAGTTTCTTCTCCTAACTATAAATTATATTTGGGTAGCTTTAATTTCTCATATAAAATAGCTCCCTGACTGCAACACTAATGTTCATGGCCAGTATAAAATTGTTCCTATGTTTGATCCAGAAACGTTGGAACTTATGAACTTGAGGATAATGATGGATCTCTGGCTTGAAGAATTCAAGTATTATCTCCCCTCAGATTTCCTTGAATAGTGTCTGCCACAACATGATGCTATATTTATCAATACCCTAGTTGTCCAAGAGTATTCCCATCTTGAATATGGGATCCTAAAGCTCGCTAAAAAGATCCCAACAAAATGCCCTGATCTAAGCCTAATTTATCTGAATGTTTCATTCATGAATATGGGGTCACAACAAAGTTACTAAGAGAAAGACCTGAAACAAATTTATGGATGATTTATCAGCAAGCATAGGGTTGAGCAATGGAAGGTCATTATTCATAAAAAAACACCCAAATCCATACTAGAGTGACGAATTTGATAATTTAGTGAAGACAAGAACATCTCAGAGCTTAAGCATACCACAAATTCCAGCACTCCAGGGACAAACGAATGAAGCCATCAAACTATTGCTTACAAGGTTTCAAACTTGAAGGTAATATCCTTTAGCTCCAAGACACAGAGTGCATAGACTGAAATGGTTACCAAAAATTAGTATCCCTGGGAAAATAAGATGGTAGGAACTCCAAAGGGTTATAAATTAGCTCAATTAAAAAGAGGCTTCACAAATAGGAAGCTATTCGTGTTTCAAGTTACCTTACACGTTCCAGAAGGGGTCTTACACTTATAATGGGGATAAGGCAACATATTCACCCAATTTGAATGAGTTTTCCTGTCATACTAGTATGTCACTCAACCCCTTTGATTATTATTTCCAGATAAATAAGCTCAAAGACTCCCCTCACACATTAGGATGTTATAGTTATTAATTCTAAGAAAAATGAAGAAAGCTCTAATTCATTTCCTAAAAAAATCAATGACAAGGTAGAAGGACATAACAAGCCTTAAAAATTGACCCTAGCCAAAGCGATGAGTTGCCCTAGAAACACCATATCGTTGACCTGACTAAGTCTGGGTCAGTCGAGTCCAATGTTGGAAACTCATAGAATCTTTGGCAGTAGTTCCAACGTTCCAAGTCAATAGAGGCAAACACTATTCCAAACCCTTGGTCAAATCATGCAATTAGTTTCCCAAACCATGACATTATAACTTAGTCAAGTCAAAATTTTCCTAGTTCATATAAATTGAACCCATCAACCAATCTAGATAGAGAATATGTGCTTCAACAAAAAAAAAAATGAATGTAGAAGGTGGAATACACATGGTAAATGTGACCCAGGAAGAAAATCAACTTACAGCTCAAGAACAGGCAGAACCTAGAAAGCTTAAGTCTTCCATTTGCAATATTGATGCTAATTCACTTCTAGACAAGTCCCTCAATCCTGTCACACAAATTTCTATTATTTTGGACTCTTTAATCAACAATGGTAGCTGTCTCTTAAGAGTCTTTGCCAGAGTCAATAAATGTAAAGAAGCGAACAAGAGAATGTGGATCTCACTCATTTTGCTTCATTATTCCAACAACAAATAATAATTGCAGAGAATGTTGCCATTGTTGTAATACTCGACAAGGTAATTGTCATACAGAGATTAAGGAACTAAAATTGAAAAATGTCTATTAAGGATACTTTGATAAATTTTCAACAAAGATAAATGGTCATAAGGTATTGCTTCAAGTTTCAACAGACCTTGGATATTCCTCACATGGAACTTTAGGAATATATTATCAAGGAGGAGTGGATCTTTGGAAGCCATGTCTTGCTTGGTCAATTGAAGACCCAAACAGACTCTTAAAATAAAATGAATTTTTACTTTTGAAGACCAACCACACCATTACTCGGTCCTTGTAATCACCCAATTCTTCTTATAAATATACAAGGCAATTCCATCTTTCCTAGCATATGCTAAATTTATTGAATGGTCAAGAAATGTTTGACTTATGAAATCTGACATTCCAATAATAATGGATAAGTTTACCTGGATTTTAGGAAATCGTAAAATATTAATATTTGGAAGAATAGCATC
Source organism: Pinus albicaulis (assembly GCA_034641835.2). Classification (NCBI taxonomy): domain Eukaryota; kingdom Viridiplantae; phylum Streptophyta; class Pinopsida; order Pinales; family Pinaceae; genus Pinus; species Pinus albicaulis. Next base: position 1,154,729,121 of record CM076582.1, on the reverse strand, counting down.
ATGGGTCACCAACTGCTTGACTCTCAAGGATCTCACTCCTTTAAAGATATGATTGGAAAACAAGGAGAAAATTCCTGCTTTGACATTTCTTCATGGGACAGAGCTTTAGGACTATTGAGAGGGTCGGATTATGGGGATCCACCTTCACACTTGTTCCATTTGGTGGCCTCAATGGAACAAAAATTGTATGGTTGTGCCCTTAAGAACCTAGAGGAATTACACTGTAGCGGGTGGGGTTTAGCTGAGTATCCAGTTAAGCAAAGCTATGCCCAACAATTTTCTCGCTGTTCACTTCCCCACAAAGCCTCAACTGGAGAAAAATATGGCATTCAGATGCCTTGCCAAAGATTAATATTTTCTATTGGAACCTATCTTATGACAACATATTAACCTCAGAAAATATGAAAAGGAGAGGGATTCAGGGTCCCTCCTAGTGTGCTCTTTGCCTTTAGTATGGAATCTTCTCATTGCCTGTTTTTGGATTTCCATTTCACTATGGCGGCTTGGATAGTGGTGGTAAACAGCCTTGAGAGTCGTTTCAAGTAGTCAATTCACTGAATCAAATATTTTGGATGTGTCATAATCATTACTTAAGGTCATTTCTTTGCAAGGCTCTTTTGAAAGGGTCTAGTTTGCATTGTCTAAATTCACATGTTGGAAATCTGGCTGGAAAAAAATCATGCCATCTTCCAAATAGATGATGAGTGAAATGGAGATGGTGGAAATTAAAGCTAAAGCACTGCTATCTAAACATAGTAATTCAAAAAGGATTAAATTCATTCCAGATCAAGATCTAGACAAGTAAGAACTTCAATTGCTAGATCAATTTAATTTTAAATATTCTTGTTCTTCTTCCCAACCAAGGGACCCAAGTAAGTATGTACACAATCATGTTGGCAACTTCATATAACTCCACAAGAATTTCATCAGTGGAGTCAAACTCAAAAAGCCTTCATTTTTTGTTTTGATGGTGCCTTGAAACGAAACCCTGAACTGGCAGGAGTCAATGGGGTTCTCATTAGTCTAAGAGGGAAGATAGCATGTCCCTATGGTGTTGTAAATATCGACATTGAGATATAGGAAACTCGGTCCTCCTCAAGACAAGATAATTCCCTGTTTTATGTAATAGTTTTCACAATTAATATACAAATGAATTATATCAAAACTAATCATCTCAATATAATTGATGGAATTCTTATGTGTAAGGGAAATCTGATCCTAGTTGAACCTTCAATTCATTAACTATTAATACATAATATTATTACACCAAATTCTACAACATAGCTTATCTAGAATATGGTAGACAAAAGACACAAGAATGATGCATACAACCCTTGATTATAGCATTGGTGTTTATAACGAGGCATTTCAGCTCAAAAAGCTCCTTTTCCATCCTCAACTAGACTCTTTTCACATGCAGATGTCGTTACTGGCAGCCTGAGAGAAGGGAATTTTGACCAAACCAGGTTACATAGTGTTCCAGGTAATTGCCCTACAATCAATAGCATTTTATTTAGATGGAGTTTGAGATGCTTGAAATTTGCACTCTTGCATATGCCTGTCAAAAAGCTAGGTTGGCATAGGCTACAAAAAATTGGAGGAAGATTAATAATGTTGTTGCCAGTAATTCCAATTAAGGAAAGGTGACCATCGCAAAATATGGTAGGACCATCAATCCATTCAACAAAATTTTGTAGCAGAAGACAAATTTTCCCTTTTATCATTATTGATAAGTGCAATGGACATTCCAAAGATGGATGTTGGTCACTACATTATAGAGAAGCATCAAATGTCGATCATGATAGAGTAAGGAGTGAAATAGATATCAATGTCTAACAGTGTGATGGATTGCATCTCTTTGATGGCAATTGTACATCCTAGTTACACAAAGAGTTGGAAAATATTCTCCATTAATATCCAACTCGGGAAGGATCTTGTGACTTTAGTGTTTGACACTGGAAGCCAATGAGACATCCTCTCAAAAGTAGTGATAAAGAAGCATAATTTACGTACAATCATGCATACTTAACCCTATCCCTTGGTTTTGCTTATCAAGAACAAGTACTTGCTGAATGTGCATGTAAAAGTGGATGAAGTTCCCCATATCGGTAGATAATGTAGATGAAGTGGAGTTTAATGTTGTTTCATTCGATGTCTGTGATATGATATTCAACTATTCATATCTCTGGGATTGAGATAGTGTATCGTCAATGCCTAAACAAATCCTAGTAAAAAAAAGCCAAAACTACTCAGTGACCACACAAAAAATATCCAACTCCTTTGGTGTTAATTCAACCACTAAAGGCTAGAGGCTAATAAAAAGCTTCAATACAGTTTTCTTTAATAGCCTTGTGAGCATAGGATAGTGCCACTCTCTAGTGGTCAACCAACAACAATATCCCAAGGCCTTGTTGCATGCATATCAAGCACGTATGAGAAGCTAGAAGAACAAAATAAGTTGGACAAGTTATTGTAGAACTATTTCAAGTTGTTATGAGAACTACACAAGATGCCTCCAAGCCATGCAGTCCAACACATCAATTAGTTGCAAAAAAATTTTGTGCTATTGAATGAGTCATTGTGCAAGGATTTGTTGTTGGAAAACTAGGAGATCAAGAGGTAGATAAAAGACTTAATAAATAAAGGCCAAATATGAACCAACTCATTGCTTTGTGGATCTGTTATTTTTTGTTTCCAAAGAAGGATGACACATGGATAATGTATTATTCTCTATTGAATAGAAACACCATCAAGAAATGGTATTCATTGTCATGCACCAAGAACCTAATCGATTACATTCATGAAGGTAATTATATTAGTAAGCTTAACCTCAAGTTTGGGTACAACTAAATATATATCAAGCTCGAAGATATATGAAAGAAAACTTTTGAGCCACGACAAGGATTTTTTCAATGGTTGGAAGTCGTTCAATATAATTTGTGCCCCTATGACATTCACAAGGATATTGAACAAAGTGCTCACATTGTATCTTAACTATTTTGTGATTGTGTACTTGAATAACATACTAGTTTTTAGTAAAACTTGGGAGTACCATTTGAAGCACTTGGATCAAATATTATCAGTAGTATGAATAGAAAAGGAATTAATCAATACAAATAAACATACATTTAAGCAGACAAAACTAGTGCATATTAGATTTTGCAAGAACCAAGATTGATTCAACATTGTTCTAAAAAAGATTTCAGCTATTTCCAATTGACCACTACTAAATAACATTCACAACCTACAAAGCTTCATGGAAATGGAAAATTATTTAAAGATATTTCTTGTGTAGTTTTCTGATGTCACGCACCCTCTTAATGCACTAAAATGACCAATTCAATTTTAGCTAGGGAAATTCACAGCAAAGATTGTTCAAAGAGATCAAGTGTCAAATTGTGACTACTAATATTCTTTCCTTGCCTTACATTCAATAAGCCCTCGATATCAACATGGATTCTTGGCAAAATTCCATGGGTACGTCATTGATGCAACATGAAGACTAGTTGCACACCACTCCAATAATTTTTCAAGAATTCTTAATTACACAATATATGACCAAGAGATGTACACATTGGTTCAAACAACACATCATTGTAGACATTGTTTGAGTGTAAAAGAGATTTCCATCCATAGAAATCACAAGTCTCACCAAACCTTTGAACATTGAGCAAGATCAAGAATGCACACCAAATTAAGTGGTCCAGTTATTTGCATTTCAATTAAGTGTTGAAAAGGAAGAACAAGTAAACTAGCACATTACCTTCCATGACCACTAGCAATCGGATTCATAGTGTTGATAATAAATTCATAATAAGTTGTTCCCTTCATATAATTTCAAAACCAACAAAAAAAAAATTGGGAAAGTATACTCTACTTCTGATCCTAAGTAGACCATGAGAGTCAATTTCAATGGATTTCCTTTAGGTTTTTTGACAACTTGTAGGGGCAATGACTATCTAATGCTAGTTATGGATGGCTCAATAAAATGAGACATCCTCCCATATATAAAGGCACACAAAGGGTTTGAACCTTCAACCAAGATCCCAATCAAATAAAAAATCATGCACTGAATTGCAAATAGGTAACATGTACTTGAACCAATATCCCAATCAAATCATCAACCCCCATGAGAGCAGATCCTTCAACACCAGCGCTTAAAGAACTAAGTTAGCATCTAGACAGATACATACCTGTAACATTAAGCACTAGGCATACCAGCTCTCAAAGCACCAGATGTAGCAGCTCTCATCCGACGACCCTATTGCTTAGGCTCTCTTGCTTGTGTTGCTCTCTCTTCTCTGGATAAGAACAAATATATCCTTTCTTCTTGAATTTTCTTTGCATAGATTACACAGATTGATGATCGGTACTGAATGAGCTTCGAATTCAACTAGTTAAATGTCTAAACCTGTAGTTTTTTCTCGGGTAACTAGGTCGGTTATGAGTAAACATACTAAAGGTAAATAAATCAATCTCGATCTGTAACTAGAAGAATAATGCAACGACTCTTTAAGAATAATGTTTTTTCGATTCAGAATGGAATACAGGATCAGAACTACAGAGTTGTATGAGCTGTATTTAGAATACTGCATATTAAATAATAACTACTCCTCCAACCCATAAGGCTCCCCCAACCAAGTAATTGATAATTTCCAATTAATAGAAAGCAATGGCCCTACCAAATCTCCTAATCTCCTACCAAACAACCAAATCGGATATTCCTGCCTATGGACAAACCAAAATTCTTAAGTTAAAACAAATGCACGCAAATGTCATATATCCAAATCTTTACATTGCCAATGCATGAAAATATTTATATATATTATAAACTATTATATATAGTGTAATAAATCAATGGTATATAAACTATTATATATAGTGTAATAAATCAATGCTACAATGGTATGAGAAGAAGGATTAGTATAAAAGTATAAATTATATACAGTGTAATAAACCAATAATATAATGGTATGAGAAGAAGTATTAGTATACAATTATTATATTTTATAAATTATTATATAGTTTGAGGTGGTCTAATGGTTAAGAGTGTGTGTTTCCTTTCAAGAGGTCATGTCTATAAAATTGGAAGGGTAAAGTATGTATGTCTTCATAGACTTAGTAGTCAAATCGTTGCCCAAAGGTGGGTCCCTTGTTCCACAAACAAGGGGTCTCATACACAAATTTGGAGTCAATATTTATATCAATTGACCATGTATAAATCAACATACTTTGAATTCAAATTAATGAAATCATTCTCTATGAATCTAGTGCAATAATCAATCACGATATGTAACAATGCCACAAAAAACCCATAACAAATAGTGTGTCCACAATTAAAAATTACTAACATAAATGACTATTTCATATACTTGTTTTACTTGTTATTTAGTCATAGTTTTATTTTTGGACTATAATAGTCATTTACATTAATCATTATTAATTTATTTATTTATTATCTAGTCATATATTTTAATCCTAGAATAAATTAGTCATTTAAGTTAGTCATTTTTAGTTTAGTCACTTATTATATAGTCGTATATTTTATTCATAGACTAAATTAGTCATTTAAGTTAGTCATTTTTAATTTAGTCACTTATTATCTAGTCGTATATTTTATACCTAGACTAAATTAGTCATTTAAGTTAGTCATTTTTAGCTCCATCACTTAAAATTGCTCAAATTTAGTAGTATTTCACTTGAAATAATTGCAGTGACTAACATTTTTAGTCACCTAGTCATTAATTTCATCATTTTTTACTAGTAATGTTATGGGTCTGCACTTTTTAATCTTTTGATTTTTTATGGAAATATTCTCCCACCGCTCAAAAATCTCATCAATCAATTCCCATATCTCCCCTGTTTTAAATGTAAACTGAAAAATGTTATTCATGCTTCTAAATATATTTGAATGCATTTTTCCATCTTTTGATTTGATTTTGGCATCAATCATTAGGGGAATTTTGAGGTCTAAAATGGGCCTCCTAAGGAAATTATAAAATAATAGTGGAAATAATAAAATAAGATTTGATTACGTCATCAAATTTACAAGGGAAAAAAGGAAAACTATTTTTTCAACTCGTATTTGCAACTTATCTCCCTTTGAGTTTACTCAAATTTCGAGCAGAAACACTCGTTGGATGCAGAATTTGATTTCCCATCCAAGGAGTACCCATGTTGCATACTTTCGATGGACCCTGCTGCATGAAAAATGAGAAATACATGAAAAACGTGTTTACAATAACGTTTTTCATGTATTTCTCATTTTTCGTGTACTAGTGTCCATCGAAAGTATGTAACATGGGTACTCTTTGGATGACGAATTAAATTTTGCATCCAACGAGTACTCCCACTCCAAATTTGAGTAAAAATTAGAGAGATAAGTTGAAAATACGAGTTGAAAAAGTAGTTTTATTATTTTATTATTTTTTATTATTTTTACATTTTGACTCCAAAAATGGTGAATCACCCCCCATGTTTGACATCATCATCTTGAATTCTATTGGTTCTTATAAATTTTATTTTTTTGGTACATTTGTCTTAGGAGGGCCATTTTGGACCTCAATTCCCCTAATGTTGATAACCTGTTTCCATTAAACATTCTTTCCGAAAGGCTAGATTGATTGTTGCCGTATCCCCAGCACATTTTTCTATGAATTTATTATGAATAAATCTCACCATTTGGATGAAATTCATTTTCATTATGTATTCATTATCTGCATTATGATCCCATGCCAATAACTTTGATTATGTTTATGTTAAATCAACGTAAATGATGCATTTCACTGTTTGGAAAAGATAGTTACTGGTATATTCCTCAATCAACTATCTTTTAGCCTCTATTTAATAGTTCCCTCCAATTATGTAATATTTATAAGCAAAACATTGTGTCTTTTCAAATGTCTGTTTGTTGGGAACCTAACATGGATCAACAAGAACCACATAATCCACCACATGCACATATGTATTGAACCTGAACAATGTTTTCAGATTATGTACATGTAGGTGATGTGCCTTTCTAATTTGATATTGAGATTGTCTTTCATCTGGCCTATAGAATTGGCTGACATTAGCTCAAGTGGCATTTTGTTTTGTTTTAATAATGCAATCCTCTAACTCAGCACCTAGTGTTATGATTTCTATGCTTCCTTTAGAGCTTTCAGTTTGTTGTTCTTTGCTTCTCATGACTTTTACAGGTTGATCAAAATTTGATTTCTTCTTCTTACGAGTTAACATATCCTTTTTATGATAAACGAGCTCTTCATCGTCAATTAGAAGAGAGACATATTTGGCCATTTTTATTTTTGGTATTTGATTTGTTTTCTCCTTTTGCACAACAGTTCTAATCTCCTCCTCACTAATGCTAACATAATTTTCAGATTCATCTTCTACATCTTCAAAAGAAACATGTTTAGGTTTACTAGATTGACCCACCTTAGTGAGTCTTCATTGATCCCCTCTTTGAACTACTGCAATGCCATGAGCTATTGGTTTTTGCCTCATTCTCCTTTCTTCTTCTATTTCGTGTGTTAAATATTTATCACAGTCATAACATTTGGCTCCATATAATAAATACCCTCAATCAAGTTTGAAATAGGCTCAACAAAATCCTGTGAAACAAAATAAAATATGTCGATGATCAATAATTTATACAAAATTAAATGATCCTTACAATAATTCATAACACAAATATAAATAAATATACTTACAATTTTATTTGCAATGTTTCTTGCTATTTCTGCACACAAGTTTGTAGATGTTTCATCTGTGTCATACTTGACCTTTAATAGATGATATCTAAGCTTTTCACGTTTATTAACGATTCTTGCAAGAACATAAATAATGTTTGTATTCGACACCAAACATATGTTTCGTACTCTGCCCATCACCTCATATGCTTCACCTAAGTGAATCATACCACAAAACAGAGAGATACGTATACCCTTATTGGTTTCATTGTCTTCAAGATACCCTAAAAATTGTGTTTTATTTATTTCGTCTGCATTCTTCCATTTAGAAAAACTATTTGAACTTCATGGGCTAGTAGCTTGACTTTTTATGTTTTTTAATTTTTGTGTATTGAATAGCTTTTCATAGTATACCATCAACATTCTTAGTTCATCTAACCATCCATAGTGCATCGAGCTGTCTCATTCATTTGTGGCCCTTGGTCCATAAACATCTACATAAATCTTTGATGCCACGATCCCCGATTATATATACATATATATATATATATATATATATATATATATATAATGGTTAATGAAAAACACATACCCTAATTAATAGATTTGTTTTGAAAGTTTCCTTAATATAAATTTAATTAATTGAAAATTAATTAATATAAAACTAATAAAAAATACAACTATTATATAAAACTATTAAAGTTTTAATTTAAAAAAAACTATATAACTAACTTTTCTGATATTTTAAATTAGAAAAACATATATATATATATCTATATATATATATATATATATATATATACATACACACATATATATATATATATATATATATATATATATATATATATATATATATTAAAGTATATCATTTAAAAATGAACAATTCTAAATCTTATACATATGCAACTAAAAAAAAAACAAATTAATATCTTTTTTAAACAAAAAGTAATTAATTTTAAAAATATTTCAATATTAATATTTTTTTAGACAATTTTAAAATAAAAATAAGAATAAAAAACAAAATTATATTAAAATTTTGTAATATAAGTTTTTTTAAAAAAATTATAAAAAAATAAAAAAATAATAATTTTAAATCATTATTAATATTTTTTTTATTAAAACAATTTAAAAAAAATAAAAACTAATTTTAAAAATATTAATATATTAATTTTTTTTAAAACTAATTTAAGAAATATAATTTTTCTTTAAAATAAATAAATATTTTTTTTTAAAATAAATTTGAACGACCCGCCGGGGGTTGGAGGCCGATAGGGCAGTGCTCACAACACTGCCCGGCTGACCTCCGACCCTCGGCGGGGTGAAAAAGAGATTAAATTATATACTAACTAAAAACAAATAATAATAATAATAATAAATTTGTAATTTAAATATTTTTTTTCAACTATTAAAAAAACTTATATATATATATATATATGTATGTATATATAATTTAAAAATAAATAATTATAAAAACAAAACTATATTTTTTTTTCAAAAATAATCTTTTGTATTTTAAAAAATAATAAAATAACAAAAAAAATCAATAATATAAATATATATATATATATATATATATATATATATATATATAAATATATATATATATATATATATATATATATATTGTTTAAATAACAAAAAGAATTGAAATACATAATGCAATTATTATAAAAAAAACAAATTAATCTTTCAAAATAAAAGAAAAAATAAATAAATAAAAATTGTTCTTTTGCAATTTTAAGAAAAAAAAAATATAATTGTTTTTTTTTATGTGCATGGTTCTTTTTTCGTTCTTTGTTTAGTGGAGGAACCCAGCAAGCCTAAAAAAGAAAAGTTTCTAAATTTTTGTCCAAAAAACCCTACAAGTTTGAGTTTTTTTCCATTTTCTTCGCTATGAATATAAAAAAATAGGGGTTTAGAAGATAAAACCATAAAAAATAGTTTTGAAACATAAAAACCATAAAAAATTGTTTTGGAACATAAAAGCCATTAAAAAATAGATTCTCCTCAAATTCATTTTTAAATGGTCAAAATAGAAGGAAAACTAATCTTTCTAATGCGAAAAACTCTTGTTCAATGTGTTATCAATGGCTCAACATATTGCTCCAACAAAACTTAGAAGAATTGATGTGATATGAGGAATAGAAACAATGATTGTTATTACATAGCGAAGATTGGCGATTGCTTTAGCGTTTCGCAAATGTGAGATTAAAATTCAACTTCAAAAAATTAATATCAAGTTAATATTATACGTTTTTATTAAATTTTGTTCAATGTTGGCCAAAAATTAAACCATAAATTTTAAAAATTAATTTCGATACGTAGTCAATGCTAAATCATTTAAATAATTTTTTTTCTTAGTTTGGAAGGAATGCATGAAAAAAAGATTTCTGTGGATATTTTGAATAGAAAGTAGGGTGAAATATTTCAAGACCAGTAGGTTAGTATGATGTTTTGAAATACATTTTAAACGAATATTTTGGAGGGAAATGTTTCAAACGAAAATTTTGGATGGAAATATTTTCACCAAAAATTTATTGGGGATACTTTGGAAGGAAAAATTTTAGTGATAATTTTTGGGGGGGAATTTAAAAGGGAAATTTTCAGTCTTTAAGATATGTATTGTCATAATTTGGGAGAGAGTACATTTGTATCATTCAACATCTTCTTGTTGAAATTCATGCATTCTTCTGATACTGAAGCTTTTGTTTCTGCAACATCAACATCTTTGTCAGGCAACAACTCTATTCAGATTGATGAATATAGTAGGAGTTCGCTTACCATGAAAAGAGAGTCAAATTTTCGACTTGGTCGTAATCCTAAGGATGATGATAACATAATTGCTGAAGGGCAGCGAAAAGAAATTTCTGTAAAATGAGAGTGAGTTATTCCATTTCATCCTAATGTTGAGGATTATAAGAGAACCAGTGATGAAGGACATGATGAAGAATTTCCATAGTCAAAATATCCACTTCGTCCTAATCCTAAAGATTATGCAAGCACCACTAATGAAGGGGGGAATGAATAATTTCCAGAGTTAAAATATCCAATTCGTCTTAATCCTAAGGATTATGTGAGCACCACTAATGAAGAGTGGAATGAAGAATTTGCAGAGTCATAATATCCACTACGTTTTAATCTTAAGGATTATGCGAGCACCATTGATGAAGAGGAGAATGAAAAATCTCCAGAGTCAAAATATGTACTTCATCCTAATCCTAAGGATTATGTGAGCAAAAATGATGAAGAGGCAAATGAAGAATTTCCATAGACAAAATATCCACTTCTTCCTAATCCTAAGGATTATGAAAGCACCACTGATGAAGGGGGGGATGAATTTCCAGAGTAAAATTTTCCACTTCATCCTAATGCTAAGGATTATAAGAGCACCACTGATGAGGGGAGGGGAGGCTGGAAGAATTTCGAGAGTCCAAATTTTCCACTTCATCTTAATCCTAAGGATTATGAGACCACAACTCATGAAAGGGGGGATGAATAATTTCCAATAAATAGAGGTCCAAAGCGTCCACTTATTCCTAATCCTAAGGATTATGAGAGAACCAACGAGGAAGGAGAGGGACCATTATGGGAATTTTGAGGTCTAAAATGGACCTCCTAAGGAAATTATAAAATAATAGTGGAAATAATAAAATAATATTTGATTACATCATCAAATTTTAGAGGGAAAAAAGGAAAAACTACTTTTCAACTCTTATTTTCAACTTATCCCACAAAGTTTTTACTCAAATTTTGAGTGGAGTACTCGTTGGATGAAAAATTTAATTCCTAATCCAAGGAGTATCCATGTTACATACTTTTGATGGATCCTGCTACACGAAAAATGAGAAATGTATGTGAAAAAATGTGATTGCAATCATGTTTTTCATGTATTTCTCATTTTTCATGTAGCATGATCCATTAAAAGTATACAACATAGGTACTCCTTGGATGGGGAATTACATTTTGCATCCAACGAATACTCCCGCTTGAAATTTGAGTAAAAACTATGGGAGATAAGTTGAAAATACGAGTTAAGGAAGTAGTTTTATTATTTTATAATTTTTTAATATTTTTACCCTTTTACTTAAAAAATGGGGGATCATCCCCCATGGTTGACATCATCATCTTGAATCCTATTGGTTCTTATAAAGTTTATTTTGGTTGTACATTTTTCTTATGAGGCCCATTTTAGACCTCAAAATTCCCGTAATGAGGATGAAGAATTTCTAGTGAATAGAGATTCAAAGCTTCCACTTAGACCTAATCCTAAATATTATGAGAGCACCATTAAGGAAGGGGAGGATGAAGAGTTTCTTGTAAATGATCATTTTAGAGGCACATATTTGAATAATGCATTTTCTCCGAGTGAGTGTTTCAAAGAAACTCATGGTGATGTAGAATTGAATCCTCCAAGGGAAGATTTCGAAAGCATGGATGAATATGGTGAAGAATTTACTCAAGTCAGGGTTTCAAAAGCACAGATGATTTTTGTGAAATTTTGTCTTCAAGTGAGGGTGGTAATGAATATTTTCCAAGCAATGATAATGATGGATTTCTTAACTATGTTCAGAATTATGAAAGTGGGGATAATCCTGAGGGTGATGAAACTACTACAAAGGATAATGGAATGATGAATCCATTGCAAGAAAAAATTGTAACTAGGAGTACGAGTAGACGTTTTCATATCAATCCAAAATATTCCAGTTAGACAAGGGTTAGGACAACATATCTCACAAGCAAAAGTTCTGTCATACATCTGATTTCAAGTGACTGTTTTCGAAAGGATTTCTTGAAACATATGGATTTCAACTATGCTTCGGAGAAAAGGAAAATATATTTGTCAATGTATATAAGCATGAATAATTCATATTTAGTATATTGCATGAAATCCACACAAGTAGGTTATGATTATCATATTGAGAATGTATTGCTCTGTAGAAATGCTTTCAAAATATTGCATTCAATTGGTAATTTTCGTTTGTAAAGAATCCAAAATAGACTGGAAAAGGATCCCACATATTATTTAGAAGTAAGTTATAAACGAGAGGTTGGGACATTAGCAAATAATGCTATGTCATGGATGAAGGACTTATTTTCAAAGCATGGAGAGTGTATTCCAAATAAAGACACAATACATATTCTAGATAATTTCTCGAGACGAGAAATCTACAACATATCCAAAGAAAATGCAGAAGGTGCTGAAGGAGTTGGCAATCTTATTACATATTCATATTTTACAAGGGTATGGAAGAACAAATTCAACAATGTTCATATTCCTAAGTAGACAAGGATGGGGGTTTGTAGTACATGTGCTTCTCTTAAAGCAAAAAGAGATAAATGTCAAGGGGATGAAAGAGGTATGTGTTCATAACAATATTTTAAAAAATTGGATAGTTATCAACTATGAAAATATATTTATTCATATGTTTCTTTTATTTTATGTGCAATTTCCTTTGTCAAAGCACTTCAAGAGCATCACAATCAACAAGCAAGTGAAATTCAAAAATTGTATAAACATCAAAAGAATTGTTATGATAATCCAAATTAATATTTGGGTTTTATAATTGATGGTATAGACCAAAAGAAAACACTTCTGCCACATTTTTTCCACACACCAAAAAAATTACAGGAGAAAAATTTCATTCAATTTTACTTGGTTGGTTGTATGGTCTTTAATCAGAATATGTTTCCAAGGGTTTAATTCACAACTCCAAATATTCATAATGATGCAAATCTGACTATAATTATAATCCATGATGTGGTTACTCATTGGCTTGGTATTCTTCCTGAAGTTCCTTATGTACAGTTAGACAACACAAGCCATGAAAAAAAAAATCAAGTTCTTGTTGGGTATCTAAACGTGCCCGTTGAATTGGAAATTTTTAAAGATATAAAGGCTGGTTTCCTTATTGTTGGGCATACTCATGACCATATTCATCAAATGTTCTATTGTTTTTCAGTAGCATTGAGGAGGAAAGGTGTTGGGAGCATGTCATTGTTAATTGAATGTATTAAGAAATCATACATTCCAGAGCTTATTTTCATGTGTTGGAAGAAACTATTGACATGAGAAGGTTTATTCTAGGATTGCATGGAAAGGAGAAATGCATTGAACAACTTAATTACATTATCTTACAACATCAATTTCGTATCAAAAAAATTGATGGGATAGTACCTATATGGGGCAACAAGTATTAAACTGCTATAGAATGGGGGCCATCATTAGGTTTATCATTTTTGAAGTTCATTCCAGACCATCCAATATTTGCATCAAAGGTATGGTTATTACATTCAACTGCTGAACTCCATAATGCACGATAGCATAAGAGAGATATAAATTATTTTGAATATCTGGAGGAAATTTAAATATGTATTAGAGATACATATGGGTTGTTGGATGTTGTTGGTTCAGTTTGGTGGGAGTCTTTTTTCAATAATCAAAGTGATATGATTTGAAGATCAATAAATGAGGATACACTTTTGAAGACTCCATCTTTTGGCCAAAAAATATGCCAAATGAACATGAGGAAAAACACAATGTTGAACAAAAACAGGGTCAAGGTATTATTAATCCTCCACAGGTAGAGGAAATACAAATATATATTGTTTCTATAAGATCACGTGTACAACGTGAAGCCATCAAAGTCCTTTACAGGGGTTATGTGCAGGATGTTAAGGAGAGTTGCATGATAGTAGTGTTAGCAGATAAAGACCCACTTGGATTTCCATTCTGGATTGCCAAGGTTATAAAGGTAATTAAAGAAAATGAAGATATTACAACTGTTGAAGTGCATTGGTATGCCACAAGTACTCACCCATTCAATGGTGTGTACAAGCAAGAGAAGGTATTTGAAAAAAAAAATGGTAGAAAGAGAAAAATAAAGGGCACAAATATAAATCGTCACTGCACAGATGTATTGAAATTGGAGGATGTTGGCATACTTGTGTATGACTTCAATTTGACAAAGGCAGGAACTCTTCGCTTTAAGACCATAAATAATTTTAAGAAATTGCTACCAAAACAAATAGTGCTGACATGGGACTCTGTTGAATGTAGACGTAGATTTGGAATACTTTTGAAACCTAAAATGGTGGGCATGCATGTTGAATCAGATGGAGAACCGGTTGATGAAAGAGAAGAATATGGATCATCTTCATCTGCATCGATTCATTCATCTAAATATGTAGGTTCTGATTGTGTGCCAGAACCTATGATTGATTTTGAATAATTGTCTAAGACATTTTTATGTAATTGATGTTTGCATGGTAAGTTGAAATAAATATTTTAACTTCCATATGATCTTACATGAAGTTATGATGCATTTCTATGTTTGTTGGACTATATGTTTTAATTATGAAGAATTCATCTCTTTAGGATATCCACGGTGCAACAATAAATTACAAAAATAATTTATGTTATATTCAATATAAAAAAATTGATATTTGATTAAAAATAAAAAATAAAAAATAATGGAAATTAATGTTGAATTTTTAGATTATGCATTGATATTTCCATGATATTATTTATTTTTAACATTTGGTATAAGATACTTTTAAAAATTCTAAAAAAATTATGCCTCATTTAAAGGGGACACTTTGTTTTGATGGTTGATTTTTAGGCTTTGGCTGCAATGAGATAAGTTTCCTTAGGCTAAGATTTAAAAGGATATATATTTTATCCTTTAAAATAAAAAGTACTCTTGGAATAATAAATATTTAATTTACTTGTTCATTTTTAAAAATTGTTTAAGTCATATAATTTGTCCATAATTTCACGGTTCAAGTATGTGAAAACGTTAATATTTAAAAACATTAGTTTTAAAACCTGTCAAAATATTAAGGTTTTTATGCGCTGCGGTATTTTATCTTTAATGTTTTTTTTTTCGACAGAAAAAATCGAACCATATATTAATATAGAAAGTTACATAACATATGCATAACACATTCCAAAAACTGCGTTTCCCCCTTACTAAGAGAGAGACAGAGTTACAGCTGACGTGAATAGAAAGAGCATATTCACCTAAAAACCTAGTCTAGCAGAGAGAGAGATCTCCTCACCTTTTGTCCACCTCCTGGAATTCCTTATAGGAAAAATACCCGAAATAGATGGGAGAAAAGACAAAGACTGTTTGAAGCATTAAAACTCCAAAAAACAAAACCGGGTAGTAGACACTGTTCTAGTTTTCTGTGTGTATCATAGCATAAGAAAGAAGTCGAAACCCGAGCCTCCCCTCAAAGGAAAACAACCCAGGGTCAAAAAAATGGTTTTAAAGTTTCATCCAAAAATTTACATAATGTCTGTTCAGCATAATTATATAAAAAAGAGAACAACAGCAGAAACCAGATCCTTAGACAAAGACAGGTTGTTCGATAACTCAAACCAACCCATCTTCCAACTCAACGGCTATCCAGAGCCCCATATCCTGCTCAACGCCTTCTTTAGAAAGGCGTTCTGCATTGTGGTTTCGTTCCTTGTAAATGTGGCAAATAGATATCTCATTAAAAAAATTTAGACGGGATATCTCATTAAGTAAAGGAAGAAAAGTATAATTTTGGCATCGTTGAGTCCCATTGAACCACTTGACAATATTCAAAGAGTCCCTAAAGATCTGAACCTCTCTCATTCTCATGAAGGAGAGCCAGCATAGGAGAGAGTGTAATGCTTTTAGTTCTACGAAATTGTTGGTCCCCTGGCCCAAAAAAATTGAGGCTTTAAGAATTTTTCCGAATGAGAGATGAATCACTAGACCCGATCCGTATCTATTTTTTGGATCCAAGTCCCCATTGAAGCATGCCCAAGGTATATCCCCCCTGATAACTTCCTGTTGAATCACACGAGGTTGCTGAGGCAATGAGGGAATATGAATATGATCATAAATGGATACACCTTCCGCCACCAGTTTGCAGATCAGAAAATCTGAATCTTTAAAGATAACATGATTCCTAGCAATCCAATTTCCCCAAGCGATCAACAAGGGGATAGTGCACACCCTATCATTAGGGGCTTCCTGCCACCATATTTTCCAAGCTTCCATCACCTCCTGACCTTCCCAACGCTGGGGGATTTTAAGAAGCCTCAAGGATTCATTTTAGAGACTGATGTTGAAGGGGAAGGTGAGGAAAACATGTTGCAACGATTCCACACTATCTCTGCAGAGAGATCACCATCCAGGACTTATCTTTCCCCTACGTTGCAAGAAGTCCCAGGTAGGGAATTTATTCTGGGGAATACACCAGAAGAAAAATCTCGAATTTTCCGACCCTTTCAGCTCCCATAGTGATTTGAACCACCACTCTAGCTCCCCCAGCCCTTCTGGGACATAAGCCAATTATAACCAAACTTAGGGGAGTAAATCCCAGTCGGGGAGTGTACCCATCTGAGCTCATATCTTTTATCATGTATCCTTATGATTGAATTCTGAAGGTCCGAGATAAAGTTCTCCCACTCTCCCAACCATCTTTCCTCCAGCTGCAGGACATCCCCTTTCACACACTCTTGTCTCCAAATAGTTGAGATTTCTTGATATGCTATTTGATTAAGAGTAAACAAACCTCTATTGTTTAAAAGTCCAATTAGTTCTCTTGTTAACACGAATATCTCAGAACAACCCACCCAAGGATCTCGTCCCAGCCTAACCTGGGCGCCATCCCCCACATGCCAAGCTAACCCCTACTCTATTATCTTAACAGATGCTATGGTTGCCTTCCATACAACGGAGGAATTTTTAGATGACTTTTGTGGCATTCTCAACCATTCTAGAATTGGCATAGGGTCAATATATTTCTGTTTTGTAATAGAGGTCCAAAGATTATCCTCAGTGATAAGTCTCCAAGCCATCTTGGCTGCTAGATATTTCGAGAAGGAGAAAAGATCTTTGATGCCCCATCCTCCCCACCATTTGGGCCTGACTATTTTTTCCCATGCCACCCAGGGAGTCACGTGTTCCACCTTTGATCTTGCCCCCAATAATCTGCTGCAAATTTGGTTGATAGAGGCCAAAATACTTTTTGGGACCCATATAAGACTAGCCCAATAAACTGGGATGGCCATTGCAACTGATTTTATCAAAACCAGTCTTCTAGCTCTAGAAAACCATTTATAACTCTAGTGTTTCATTCGAGCCTCTATCTTTGCAATAATCCATTTCCAATCCTGGATTAGATATGAGTCCGATTTTAGGAAAAAGCCCAGGTACTTGAAAGTGTCCTGCAAAGGTTTGACTTCAAAGTGTAGAATTGTTTCTATTTTGCCCAGTCATCCCTAGAGAGGCCAGACGTTGTCATGGACAATTTTTTTCTGTTTGTGTAGCTTTCAGGAAGAGGTCCAGAAGCTCCTTTAGGGAGCGGAAATCCTCCAGGCTACCATTACTGAACAACAAAATATCATCAACGAACAGCAAGCGAGTTACAAATAAATTAACTACCACTTCAATGCGTATGAGAACCCCTTGTCTCTTAGCTTCATGGATCATTAAGCTCAAACCTTCTGCTGCCAATAAAAAGAGGAGTGGGGAGAGGGGGAATCCTTGATGGAGGCCTCTTTGATGATTGAAAAAATATGTTGCTGCTCCATTTATCAATATTGCAATTGAAGATGTTGTAATGCATCCCATGATCCATCTTCTGAATTCAAACCTAAATCCCATATGTGTCAACAAAAGTCTCAAGCACATCCAACTTATCCTGTCATAAGCCTTTGACAGATCGATTTTGACAATAGCTCATTTTTTCCTACTTTTTTTTAGGCTATGGAGGGTTTCTTGAGCTACCCCAACAGCTTCATGGATTTGTCTTCCATCCAAGAAACCAAATTGTTCCAACGAAATGTTTTTAGAGAGAAAAGGTTTCAGACGAGAGGCAATCACTTTAGCTATGATCTTATAGATACAGTTGAATATAGAGATGGGATGAAACTCATCAAAGGTAGCAGGATGATATGTTTTAGGAATAAGGGCTAAGAATGTCGCATTGAAAGGCTGATAGATGCAGCCAGTACAACAAGACTCCTCTACCACTGCTACCAAGTCCTCCCCTAAAAATTCAAAGATGTGTTGAAAGAATTATACCATCCAACCATCAGGCTCAGAGCTTTTGTCGGTCTGCATTTCCTTGAGAATATCCTCCACTTCCTCTTTTGAAAGAGGTTCGATGATGCTATCGTTACCTTCCTCATCTATATAGCTTGGGAAAAATTGTGCCACCCTGATAACTTTAGCTATGGAGGCTTCCTCTGGAGTTCTGAAAAGTGATTTAAAATGGTTTAAGCCAAGAGATGAGAGTTCATAAAAAGATTGCACCAACACACCATTGTCCTTATGCAGCTCCCAAATCACGTTGATATTTTTCCTTCCTTTAGCGTAGCTCTGAAAAAAATTAGTATTTTCATCTCCAGCTTGGAGCGAGATGGCCTGAATTTTTAAGCACCAAATTTCCTCTCTTTCCAACAAAATTTTCTTCCTAACAGTTTCTAACTCCCTTGTTCTATTCCTGAACTCCAAGTTAGAATATCCTGCTCCTACCATCTTTTCAAGGAAATCCATTTCCTCATTGACTTTTATTAATTCCTCCTTCTCCTTTAGTTTCTTGATATTCACCTAGTCCCTGGTTTCTTGCTTCATTCTCTTCAGATTTTCCATAAAGTTCTTACTCCTGTTTTCAGAATCCCCTGTGCTATCATTTCTCCATGTGGCATGGAACATAGAGTTAAAAGAGTCATCTTTTAGCCAGGAGGAATTAAATTTGAATGGAGTACCCAATTTTTTCAGAGCTCCTTTGATCTCGAGAAGTATTGGAAGGTGGTTAGATAAACCCCCCTTCGCAACCCAAAGGTTGAACGTTGAAGATATTTATACTAGATCTTCGCAGAGAAGAAAACAGTCCAACCTTTTAGCCACCCAGGCATCTCCCACTCTTCTATTCCTCCAAGTAGGTCTTGGCTTGTTTAAATTAGAATCCATGAGCTGAGAGGATGCCAACTTGTTTAAAAAAAATCCGTGAGCTGGTCAACCCTTGCCGAGGGACCCCGTGATTCTGAAGACCCTAAAGAAAAAATTTAGGTCCCTTCCCATAATTAGGTTAGGTTTTTTTAGGCAAGACTTGGCAAAAAAATAGTTCCATAACTGCTCTCTCTCCGTGCAAGGTCCATATACATTAAGGATTAGAATGGGGTTACAAAGCTCATTTGAGTACAATTCCATCGCCAAAGAGTTTTCA
This sequence comes from Pinus albicaulis, assembly GCA_034641835.2. Taxonomy (NCBI): domain Eukaryota; kingdom Viridiplantae; phylum Streptophyta; class Pinopsida; order Pinales; family Pinaceae; genus Pinus; species Pinus albicaulis. Next base: position 1,154,709,217 of record CM076582.1, on the reverse strand, counting down.
AATCCCGAAGTTATCAGCGCCTTAAGTGTTCCTGAATTGTACCCCATTACAAGGCCCCCAGATCTTCCATGGGCATCCAAGGCCCAAAACACCCAGCCTGGAAACATCCTTGAAAGGATTCCTTTTACTTTCTCCCTCTGCCCCAAATTTTCTTGGATCAACATTACATCTGGGTTTTGAGATTTCACCACCTCCCGAAGAGCTGGTTTTTTAGGTTGACTAGCTAAACCCCTACAATTGAAAGATAAAATGATCATCGAAAACCCTGGGGGGGTGACTACACTACTCTAAGAAGCCCGGACAGAGACCTCTACTTCCCATCTGCAATATCAAATTTTTATTTTAACTGGGCCTTGGATAGGTTCGATTTCCTTCCTCTTGTCTTCCTTGGTCCGATTGTGACACGATCAGATGCTAATCCCCAAATGGCAATTCCTTTCCAGTTTCGGTTAGCTAGAGGCCTGAGATTGTAAGAGGGATCCTCAAAGGGTCTAGCCAGGGATTGGATAGGTTCAAACACAGCAACTATGTGAGAGGGAGAGGCCACATGAATAGATGGAAAAGACGTAATGATACTATCAATGGATTCTAGGATGACATGCATATTCAAATATTCATTGAGGTGTATCCTGGAGGGATCAGGCTCAAATAAATCCAATGCAGAAGTAAAAAAGGGTGTGCATAAGGAAGAAGGAGAAAGAAAGGGCATACCCATCTGAGTCACACCAACTGCCCCCAATTCAGAATGGGGTACCTAAGAGGACTCCAGAATAGAATCCATTTCAAATTGATTACGCAGAGATGCCATTTGAACCGGAGACAAGTGACCCTCCTTATCAGCATCTAAGCCCTCAATACCATCCAACATGGCTGCCTCCTGTTCCTTAGTCTCCTTTGCTCTGGCTTTTGGAAATGTCTCCGTGACAAACGTTTTTTGCCTCCTTCTACGATGATGCGTGAGGGGCAGTCCTTTGCAAGGTGACCATATTTATGGCACCTGTGATAGCAAAAGGGAAGGTGCTCTACTACTACATTTGGCGGAAATTTCGACACTTGGTTCCGACGCTTTTGACCAAATGTCGGAAATTTCCCCAAATTTTTTCCATCCCGCCCGAAACCGTCGCTATACCGACGTTTATAGAAAAGTGTCGCAATACCGACACTTAGAAAAGTGTCACAATTGCGACGTTTGGAGGAAGACATCGCAATTGCGACACTATGGCCCAAAGCGTCGCTATTGAGACGACTCCAATCGTCGCAAGTGCGACACAATGTCTAGGTGTCGCCATTGCGACGTTTAGGTACCCGTCGCAATAGCGACGCTTTTTCCGCCATCGGTATAACGACACTTATATGCGCGCCACATAAAAATACGAAACTTATATGCGCGCTACATAAAAATTTGAAACTTATATGCGCGCTACATAAAAATGATTTTATTGTTTCATATGCGTCACAATAGCTACATTAACGTCTGATATGACGCGTGCATTCACCCTCCGTTCTTGCAGAACAACATTTGCCCTCAGCTCTTGCAGAACAGCATTTGCCCTCAGCATTCGCGCTCAGCTCTTGCAGAACAGCATTTGCCCTCAGCATTCGCCCTCAGCATTCGCTCTCAGCTCTTGCAGAACAGCATTCACCCTCAGCTCTTGCAAAATGGTAAGTTCTTACTGCAGGCCCTTCCTCCTATAGTAGGGTTGACTCTATTTGGGTTTTTTTGGTCAATTCCATTGGATTGTGTTAGGCTGTAGGGTTCTCTCTAGATGTCAAGAATTAATATTAAATACCCTCTATTATCTTCATCACCCAATAAAAGATTTAAATTTTTCCCAAAGAAACGCTTATTAATTTGGCAGCCATTATTTCTCCCTGCTTTAAAAACCCTACATTTAAATGAAAACAAGCATTGCATTTCAACTAAAAAAATATATTAGTGTTCAAATGTACATGTGTGCTACATTAAAGTCTGATATCACGTGTGCATTCACCCTCCACTCTTGCACGTACTCGCCCTCGCGCTCTGCCCTCAAATTTCATGCTGCATCAAAGATTCGCCCTCGCATTCGCCCCGAGCTCTGTAGATGTATTAGAACACCTCGGGGCCTCTTAACAAAAGTTCACCTTCGATTCGCCCTCAGCCTCTTTCGTAATGCGCATTCGCCCCGCATTCCGCCCTCAACTCTCGTTAACAACATTTGCCCTTAGCATTCCCCCGCCGTTCGCCCCCGCCCCCCAAGTAACAAAGATTCGCCCTCGGCCTCTTGCAAAATGGTAAGTTCTTACTACAGGCCCTTCCTCCTATAGTAGGGTTGACTCTATTTGGGTTTTTTTGGTCAATTCCATTGGATTGTGTTAGGCTGTAGGGTTCTCTCTAGATGTCAGGAATCAAGATTCAATACCCTCTATTATATTCATCACCCAATACAAGAATTAATTTTTTCCCAAAGAAACGCTTATTAATTTGGCATCCATTATTTCTCCCTGCTTTAAAAACCCTACATTTAAATGAAAACAAGCATTGCATTTCAACTACAAAAATCTATTAGTGTTCAAATGTACATGTGTGCATCACTTGTGTAGGGTATTCCTTTTCCACTTTCACATTATCCAAGAATGTGTGCAGTATAGTTCATATTTTTTGTGATTTAGATTGTCTTGAAAAAGGAAAGGTAAATTATTTCCTATGGAAAAAGAAGGTTTTCCCTTTTTATAGGTTGTTTGGACTTACGTGGAAAAATTTATGGTATGCCTTTCATATTATGTAGTTTAAATTTGAATTAACAGATTATTCTACATGAAAATATAATTACCTATGTGATGTCCTTCATCACTAATTAAAATTATAGGCTTTCAATTTCCTAGACTCTAACTCATCCGATGCTAAATTCTAGGTTCTCATTGGTGGATCACTCTTCCATTGATTTCCTTTCCCTCTGGATCTTGTCATACTTTAAAAGTCATCAATGATACATATATTATTTCAGGTATCCCAAAAGGCTTTATAGTAGAACATATTGTGAAGTTTTTTTGACACTTGAGGATTCTTTTAGAACTGCAACGCGGTCTATGCTATCGAGTTATATACCAAGCAACTTGTCCTTAATAACCACACTATGAGGTAGGTTCAACCAGTTTGAACTTGTTGGGACATAGCATATGAAGTTGTGTGATGAGTCCATATCACGGGTCTATTATGGTGACAAAAGTGAAGACACGTAATGATAGTTATTATGTTAACATTACTAGAAACATTTTCGAAATTATCCATGCTATCAAGATGTCAAAATTCCAGGCATTAGGTGTCAATACTCGTAGCTAATAGATAATAATAATAATATAAAAAATCACAAATTTATTCTTGAAATATGATTGTTACACATTGGTAACCTAGTTCATGAGTTACTATCACCCAAAGATTGCAAAACAAACTTAAAATATAAATTAAACCAACATGAGAATCCAACTAAGGGTTTCTCGACAAAATCATGCCATAACCCGGCATTTTGAAACCCAAATTTGAATCCATCATAAGTAATACAATGCAAACTCAGATGGATTTTCAATGCATGTTTGCATGCTACACTTATTCTCTGTCTAGATATCATCTTTTAAATGGAACCATTAGTCAAGCCCACAGTCCTTTTTATGTGAAAAAATTCAGCTCTATTTGAGCTCTTTTTTGCTCCACCACCTCCATAAACCAGTGTTACACGGGGTCTCACCCCCCCACCTAGGGGTCTAGATTCCTCGCCCCCTCGCGCTCCAAGGTCTTGGGGACTTCTAGGGGATGTTTCCCTCACGCCCCCTCACGCCCCCGCACACCCCCTTTCACGCCCCCTCATGCCCCCTCACACCCCCCTTCACGCCCCCTCACGTCCCCTCACCGCCCCTTTTAGTTTATGGTTTCGTGTTAAAATTTGATGTGCCACTTAGCATATTTGAGAATCCAAGTGATTCCGATTCAGATGGTGACATGGTTGATCTTGATATATTCGTGCAGAAGTTGGAAGCAGAGACTAGTGGGGCATTAACTTGAGCATTTATGCTCATTTATCATTATGATGATATCATTTGATATTCATATGTTATGTTTTATGTTTTATGTTTCAGATATAACTTATTTGCGTTTAAGTTTTATGTTTCAGACTTGAGTTGTAAACTTCAGTTTAAACTCTATTTTGAATCTTGATATAATATGTCATATGATATCTTAAACTTTATTTTCATTGTACATTGTTAGTAGTTACATTAATGATTATATAGTTACAAACTTATAAACTTACATGCATGATTGTATGATGTATGTTTTAACTTTTAACTTTTAAATTTGTTTCAATTATATGATTCATCATTCATCGATTTGTAATTTTATCATTTATGATTTATCTTTCATGATGCAAGTGTATGATGACTGTATATACATTCCTTTCAAAAATATAGTTACATTTTAAATATTAAATTTTATAATTTTTATGACCCCGACGTCCCCCCACGTTTCCTGAAAATTGGTAGGGAGCTTTTGCATAGGCCGCTCCCGCGCTCCCTCGTCCCCTCCCTCCCACCTCCAGGGGACTTGGTGGAACATTGCCATAAACATATGCAAACATATATCATGATATTGGAATTCCATTACATATGTATGTGCCAATGTTCCATAATCTTGCCCCATCATCAATTTAAGAAATTTCCATTGAATATCAAATTATGGAGGGGGGAAACTTTTTGCTGCAACATTTGGCTCAAAATCAAGGACCATCTCCGTATGAGGTGAATGAGAACTATAGATATTTGAAGAAGTAGATTAGTGCCTTTTCCTCTGGCCATGGAGTCATATACAGTCATCCATCAAAAAAATTTGTCTTTGTTCATTCTCACCTTGAAAGTTGCAAAAAATCATGCCCTAATTGAAACGACACTAAATTTGAAAGATATAATTAAAAGTGCAAGCTAGAAGTGCCCTATTAATACAAAGGGAAAACCTTCCTACCTACCCTAACTGAGATAAATTTTGATTGAATAGGAAACATGATATTTCCTATGGAGTTGATCCAACAACTTGTTAAATGTATGGGACTAAATCATGCATTTAATTTCCAGGGAAACATGCGCATGAAGAGAAAAAGTGCAGAATTAATGGAAAATCCATACATGCCACTTATAAAAACTGCACCGAAAGGTCAAAAAATACTTAAGGCCTTAACTTAATTTGAATCCAAAAATGACAAAACAAGATTAGTGAAAACACGAGAGTGGTGTGGGTGAACAACATAAATAAAAAGTGAGGATACCTTTCCCCAAGATGCCTTTGTCACCATTGTATGAAAACATGTTTTCCTTTCCCTTTATACATGCAAGTGAATGCATTATAGGTATGGTGTTTTTCCAGAATAGGAGAAGCCTACTTAAATATATCATTCGTGGATTGAATGTTTGGGTGCCTTAATGTGCAATGACATGTTTCCAGGACTGAATTCAATGCAAGGTATATTTGAAACTCTAACTCTGTCTTCCGGTGTCTTATTAGAAATTATTTCAGTTTTCATTTTGTGTTTTCAAGTTAGATATTGTTTTCAAGTTTTTACATTTATAATTTTATTGCAATGTGGCAGACTGATCAGAGCAGTGCAGGAACAACCCCGAGACGGGATGATCGCGGAAAGAGGCCAGCGGAAGAACATGTAAAGTGCCAGCATTGCTCCATCTTCAGGTATTTTAGTTATTTACATAATTGAAATAATATTAATTTTGTTCAAATATGCAGACACCTAGCCATGGTACGCCTGATGATTCCCTCTTTGAGGAAGAGCTTTCTTCATCCCTATCTCTAGTGTTCTTGTTGCGAAAAAAGGCACGAGATGCAAGGTCATAATTTAATACTTTGATAGACGCGCCTCAAACACCTGAAACAGAAGAGAGGATAAAACAACTTATGAGCCAGCTAGAAACATATCAGGTAATAATAAAAAGTCAAAAGGATATTTTTTTTGTTCTGTATGAGATGAATTGTGATAGTTTGATTTTTAATTTTTACATTGACTAAACTAACAAAAAGTTCTTTTGTATGTAGCGTTTTCTGGCATTTGCTGAACCCGGTGTTGGTGGTAGTGGGACACAAGGGCAAGAGATTTCCCAACAACCCTCTCGTACACCTTCTACTTCTTTAGGTGCTAGCCAAGAAACACACCCTGCCCAAGCTGACACCCAGCCAACTGCTGAACGTGTTGGCAATGATGAGGCTGATATGGCCAGCTACATTATTGCGTTTCCTGGAGCTACACGTGTCAGCTCCACAGGGACCATTAATGGCACGTTGTTGGTGAACGATGAGGGTGTCCCTATAAAGCATGTATAACTCCCAGGTAAATTTTAATATTTTAACTATTTCATGTACTTTATCTAAAACATATTTATCATGATTTTTATTTTTAAATTAATGATAATATTCTTTTTTTTTTATTTTGGTCTCCGTAGAAACAATGAGTTTAAGGTGATTCTAGAGCTACACAGGCACGCGCCTAACGATGATGGATATATGGACCCTGCACCTAACTTCCGAGTGAACTTCTAGATTATGTAGAAGCCCTTTTTGGGGTCGGCACATTTGACAGAAAAGCGGTGGCTCAGGTAGCCGGCAAATATTTGAAATATACCAGGGACACCTATAGGACGCAATTGCAATTTAACCCCAGATATGAGCGTCCTCTCGTAGTTTCAGAGAGTGAGTGGAGAGCACTCATCCATGACGAAAAAGAGAAAAGGGCAAAGAAAGAAGGAAAAATGCCAACTGGACCCGCAAGGTAAATTACAACTTTAATTCAATAGCTTTAATTTTATTTATGTCTAAAATAAAAGTGTGCTACGTCATATCTGACTTCAATCTTTTGATGCTAGGTTGCCTAACACCTCAAAGGCAACCAAAGCTAGGATTGAGAAAAAGGGCCATCACAAGCTCGGCCAGGGTGGCTACTTGAAATTAGTTGCAAGAATTGTAATTAAGTAGCTAAACATCTTATAATTAATTGTATCGCCTTCCAAAGTTTTTGTAATCCTATCAGATATGATTAAAAATACACAATCATATGTAATGTAGGGTGATGACTTCGGAACATAAACTACAGAGGAAGATAAAAATATCGCTTTCCGTTTTGGCTATCAAGTTGTAGTTGAACGTCGCAGAAGCTTGGGGCAGGTCCCAAGATCCAGAATGCCTGATAAGGTAAAACATTAACCTTTCAATATGTTTGTTTTCGTTCATAAATTTAATGTCTAACAACTTTGTTTAAATCAGGGGAGCAGCACTACCGACGAGGCAAATAACCCAGTTTTAGAGCCAGATGTAGATGATCCTCACGTGCAACCTGATCATTGTAGTGGGGACCAGGCCGACAATGCTACTATCAGTGAGGGCCGTGGCGGTAATTAATTTCCACTTATAATTTTTTCTAATTATACCTTGATGGTTGTCCTTATAACGTTTTTTGTTTAAACGACAGAGAATGTTTCCCTTGAGGATCTTACCACCAGAGAGGAAGATAGGGCAACAGTCCCAACGGCGACAACTGGTGCACCAGGTAAATAATCTCATTGCAATTTTTTTTATTAATATTACCGAACTAGTTCAATGATATTTAAAAACTGAAAATTAAAATTTAATATTATCTATTTTTGTAGGCGATGCCCCGTCACTGGATGAGACCGTACATCGTGAATATGCAACTAGGTCAGCGGCGACAACTGGTGCACCAGGTAAATAATCTCATTGCAATTTTTTTTATTAATATTACCGAACTAGTTCAATGATATTTAAAAATTGACAATTAAAATTTAATATTATCTGTTTTTGTAGGCGATGCCCCGTCATTGGATGAGCCCAGACATCGTGAATACGCAACTAGGTCAGCAGTGCGGGTTGAAAGGCACGAAACAGGAGCAGAGCACGATGATATTGATGATGTAATTAGGAGCTTTAGAAATAGGAAGAAGAAAAAGAAAATTTGATAATGTAAAATATTGTATTATTATAAGACAAACGTTACCATACTTGGGACGTTTTTTGTGTTATATAAAAAACTCATTTATCGTACTATTTTTATGTCAAGCATTAATTGCAATGTTTCCTTGCGTACTTTTTGTTGAATTGTTTTTTATTAGTTATTGAATATTTTTTTTTATGCTCATGAAAGTAAAAAATGAAATATAGATTGGGTATTGGGGAATTGAGAGTGATGTGAGGGGGGGGAGGAGGGGCCATAAGAGCTTCCACCTTCACGTGGTTGGCCCTGTTTAGTAGAGAATAATTTATTGGAGCGATTTAATCTTGGAGCAAACCTCCCTCGATCCAGCGTAGCAACAAAAAAGTCACTGTTGACTTAGTTGCTACTCTTTCAGATCGTGGGAGGTTTGTTCCAAGTTCATGCGACTCCAATAAATTGTTCTTGAAACGAAGAGGAGCTTATTCAGGTATGTTTTGACATTTTCAACATATGTTCTAACATTATCATAAGAATGCATCTTAGAGTAAAAAATACTACATCAATTACATGTATTTATTGTATAGATAATGATGGATTTTGATTGACTTGGCAGTGCAGGTACAAATCCTCTTGCATCATGAGCAATACAACTTGTCAACCAGGGTCATGTCCAGGATATTTTTGCTTGTGCGCTTGACCAGGTTCATAATTTCACATTTTGTAAGTTCCTTTACAGTTCATAATTCAATATTAAGCTTGTTCATGATTATTATCTAGGTTTTTTGTATGTGTTTTTTCATCTATTTGATTGTAAGCAAATATGCATGTTTCCTGTTGTTCACTATGATTTCTCCCATTACCACTCCCAAGATGAATCCAACTTTATTGTTACATAGGTTACTTTATTGTTACTATGATTTCTCCATTTACGATTTCATAGGTTACATCATGTAAAGTTGTCAATCTCAGGTTGGTGATGAGCTTTAGTTCTCCAGATTTGGGGCTTTTCTGATATTTTCTCCCTCATGTCATTCCTGCATCACCTCGTTGTTCGAGCATGCCAATTTTCTACCACTTGTACCAATTGGCACATGTCAATCTCTGAGTGGTGCCACATTTCACCTATTTTCAGTGAGAGTTTAGGGTTTCTCTAACATAGCTTCAGAAATCCGATTCAGTGCCTGCTTGAATATTGTCACATAATACTTATGGTTTGGATTGATGAGCATGTTCTGAATGGTTGGTTGATTCACAAGAACCACCCATATAGTCATCTTGAGATATTTCAGAAGATTTCTCGGGTTTCCTTTTTCACCGTTTCTAGTGGGTGGGATGGTGTGGGGTGATCCATCAATACTGGTGCTCTTGTAGTAGGGAATTTGTTTTTTGGGATATAAAGGAGCATTTGATATAGATATCCCATTGGATGCATTCATAGATGGGCACGAGAGGTCAAGAATTTAAATTAAAAATATGCAACCTCTAGCATGGCAACCTGAAGGCCGCGAGAGACACCGGTTAAAGATTGTTTTGTGCTGGCCTTAATATAGTCGTGATCTCTTTCTATTATCTTAATGCAAATATATAGTCCAGTCTCATTAAAATGAGGATTGTGGTTGTATTTCTCTTTGGTTGTTTCTCTCTTAATGCTCCGGAAGTTGCCAAAAGTTGCGATAGTTGTTTAGTTTGCCTGTTACAACTTAAAAGTGGTTTTTAGCAATGGGAGTCATGTTTTTTAAGGTTCATACTAATATGAAGATCTTGTAATTCTATATTCAGGATAAGAGAAGATGGCCTCTGCTTTGGGCAGTATGACAACAATCTCCACATCTACCTCATTGGGTAACAATGGAAAGGGGAAGAAGTTGGGTGCAATGTTTGATAATTATGGCAGACAATTGTCTTCTCTTTCAGTTTTTTCACCCATTTCCTTTAATCGCTCAAGAAGAAGAGGGACTCTGAGATTACGTGATAGAGAGAAGGTAGTTAATACAAGAGCTATGGAAAATGAGTTGTACTTCAACAAGGATGGCTCAGTGACAAAAAAATTGCAGGTCAGAGAAAAAATTATGTTTAAAGGAAGGTCACCTGCACGTGAAACTTCAATGCGGTGGATCTTTCCTTGTCCACTTATATTCGATTTTAATGTGTTATTTTAATTTTTCATGGAGGGTTGTTTTGGCATATGGTCTGGCATTCAATTGCACACTTACCGAAAGCATTGTCAATTTGTCTTGCAGGCGGTGTGAACAAACTTGTTGATCTTGTTGGAGTCACCCTTGGGGCGAAGGGAAAAATGTTGTCTTCGAGAGCAAGCATGGTTCTCCGAAAATAGTTAATGATGGTGTGACAGTAGCTAAGGAGGTAATTTGTAGATGTGTGCTCTGGTTTTCTTTTTAACGTTGTATTAGTTCCCCTCTTAAATGTCTTAGATTTGGTAGGCATAATTTGAAAACTCAAAGGTGAAAGGAAACATATTTGTTACCCAGTGGTCTACTTGGCCTATGGACTAGCCATATTAGAGTAATGCATAAATCTTTTCACAACAATAAAAGGAAAGGGTTATGGCTGAGTCAAATTTTATTGTTATTGACAGTGTAATGAAATGTATCTCAATGCTATGGTTTTGGCCTTTTTATTGGTTGAATTAGAGGACCTAGTTGAAAATATTGGGGCCAAGTTGGTAAGGAAAGCTGCAGCAAAGACAAATGATTTAGCTGGGGATGGAACCACAACATCTGTTGTTCTTGCACATGTTGGAATATTGAAAAATTCCAGAACAATGAATGGAGAATAAATCTCCCTTCCTCTAACACAGAGAAAATAAAAATTTCTTTGACAGGAGACAGAGTTTCAATACTTTGAAAACAAACTTCTATTCCCTTCAATAAATAAATAAAAAACTATTACACTACTTCCTCACTGAGAGGGATTACAAAATTATGACTGCTACAAAACGCAGTGCATAAAACCAACTCACTGTCTGTTCAAAACAAACATACTCTGTCTCTAAAACACTCTGCTATGTTTTTCCCTTTCGCACTGCTGTGCATACACACTTAAAAAGTTACACTCAGTCTTTCACTTTTTACACACTGTTGTGTAATAAAAAATTTACGTACTGTCTATAAAAAAAACTACCAAGCTTTTTTGTCCTTTTTATTTTTATATGCCGTAACATATAAAATATATTATAATAAACCCTCTTTTAAAAAAAATAAAATTAAAACTAAATTCTATGGCCCACCTTTCATTTCGCATATGATATATATATAACATATGTATATATTAATCTATCAAAGATAGAGAACCTATCCGATTTGATTTCAAAAGTTCTATCAGATTGACTTTTCAAACCACCACAGCTCCCAAAATGGGATGCCGACGTCTGTTCGATTTTAACTCGAATTCTCAATCCAATGTGGCCCTTATGTACCCGGTCCGCTGTGTTTTCGTATTCCCTTCAATTTCATGCGATCCAATATTAATGCTCCATATGTCTTTTGAATTTACAAATCAATGAAAATTTATTTTCTGTTTAGATATGGCATTAAGTCTGCACGCTGTTGTTGTTGTAACAAAGTAACCTGATGGAAAGTTTGTATTTTTTTTGCTTCATTATGAAAAAAAAATTCAGAGAATTTAATAACAAATGAAATTTTTTGAGCTATATGTAAGTAACCTCCAAAAATGTTGCCGCATCCGTCCTTTCTCGCTGCAGCAGAGCCATAAAATTCAACAGCACAGGGTTTAATAAGTGAGGGTGTAAAGGTAACTTTTTGTCGATGGTACTGGATTAACATCATCTATTCATTTTTGTAGGGTCTTATGGTGTTTGGTTTTTTAGTTTTGGGTTGGGTTTATTGAGTCTAAGATAGTTTTTGAGTGAAAAAATTGCTATCACGTATTAAAAAATTTTGGTTCTTTTGTCAAAATTTATGAGCTTGTTAGGAAATACAAAACTGACAATGGTTGTATCTTAAATTTGTGGAAAATAATTTGAAATGAAACCTTTTTGTTTAGGTTGTTGCAGCAGGTGCAAACCTCGTTCAAATTACTAGGGGCATTGACAAGACAATAAAGGCCCTTATTTCGAAACTCAAAATTTTGTCAAAGGAGGTAAACGCTTGCCTTTTGAGTAGGCTGGTTTTCCTTTTTGCTGATGGTTTGGTGTATCTAATTGAATTAGTTGCCTAAGGTATTTTTGGTTGCAAACTCCTTTTCATTTTTCATATAGTATTGGCCTTGTGGAATACATTCGATTGTGTGGTCTTGTTAGATCTACAAAATTTGTAGTTGTTTAGTCTTATGGCCGAGGTGCACTTTTATTATGGAAATAGTTGATGCAATATTGTCATTTAATCCTTACTGCAGGGTAGCATGTTGAGAAGTTTCTTGTGAAACATTTGGTATTCAAAATGAAACTTGATCCTATACAACATCATGTACTTGACTTCAAAATTCATATTCAAAGTGTTCCAGACAATTCTTGCAAAATTTCAAATATTTATGTTGTTTTAAACCATTATCTTTTTCATGTATTGGATGCTGAAAATGTGAAAAAGACTTTGGTATGAAACCAACCGGTGAATAATTTCCAGCACAACAACCACTTCCAAGACATGATTTAGAAGTAGAACAAATGTGCTTATGAAGCATAGAAAGATATCCTTGATGCATTGTCAATGTTTGGCTAGGGTTATTTTGGAGAAAATAACTCCTTATTCCTAGAATAGTGATCTTCAATACAAGTAAATGCCAGAGAAGAGAGATCATCGTGTGATGCAACAAAACTGAAATTGGACCCCTAAGGAGAGCTGGTGTGTCTACAATCTCTCTGTCAGCATTTTCCCTTGGTTTACCCCGTTCTTTTCCTCCAGCCCGAGTCTTAATTGACTTCTTCTTTCTTCGGGTTTATTTATCAAATTCGTAGAATTTGATAAATAAATACTATCCACAATGGTTGGACTTTAATTTATATTCCCGACTTTATATTATCTTCAATCCTTATAACCAATGTTTAACTTTCAACACTTTGTATTTATACTCCACGTTTCTTTTTAAATAAATAACTTGTAATGAACTTTCGGCTCTATATTTCACCACCCAGCCTTACAACAATCACGCTCCAGACTTATGCTAATTATCCGCCAATCATTTAATTAAAAAATTTCATTATACTCCGGCCCCACCTATATATATCAATAACCAATCAAACACTCGTATTGTACCTGGCTATCCTCCGCACACCTTAGTTAACCTTCGGGCAAGTCTGACTGGTACCTCATCCCATGAAGCTCTTCCTTCAAATCAACAACTTACACTCTCACGGCCTAACGTCGTGGCTTTAACGTGTATGACATGTGAAGGAAACATGGTTTTCCAAGGGTCACTACCATAAAATGATCTTCTATGGAACGTCTGCTATTTATATGTACTACCGCCACCCCGCAAAGCTGCTATAAACCCGCTTTGTGATTCCACCATGGTTTTGTAGAGGGCTTGACTACGAAAAGTCCAGTCTCATCCTTGTTTGTTAACTCATGTCCAATCCTCGTGTCAGGTTCCGAAAGCACAACAATTTTGTCTCTTTATTAAGCGGGATTTTTATATTTGAACAGTTTTCACGACCCCGGTTCTCTACACAGACCTCGCCTTTGATATTTTTACATAAAAATGATTGTTCTCAATAATTATTTATATAACTTTTCCACATGTTTAGTGTGGTATTCCCATGATTTATTATAAATATGTGTATTATCAAAGAAAACCAACACAAATTTTATAGATGGGATCAAACAAAATTTTGTTCAGAAGGGTCGACTTCAAACGGCGATAAACCATAATTCAAACCAAATTCGCGTTCCAAAATAGCCTGCTGACGTCGGCCAATTTTGTGACGCGAATTTCTTATCAAATTCGCCCTAATATTTTACGGGTCCGGATTTCCACTGCGCGAGTGGCCCAAACAAATATCCGCTCCAGTCAATTTTTGCCACGTGTCCTCAATAAAAACTTGCCCTGCTCCCGGCTGCGGGTGCATTCGATGGCGTTTAAGGTGATGGGACATGGATATGGCGATTTCATATCAATCGCATTAACATTTAATGTTGTTCAATTAAGTTTTCACATCAAATCTGCATTAATTAATTTTTAACACTGTTCAAGATCAGACCTCCACTCCTCTGAGCGATTCCGCACGCTCCAATTTGATCCGGCCTTCGGCTCTCATTATTAATGATCGGAGATTAATTATGACGGGCGTCCTTTGATTGCATTGCAGACAGGTCGACAAAATGGCGTTTAGCCATGGTTTTTCAGACAAGCCGGTTGCTGGATTACACTGCCTGGTAACTGTGACGATAAGGAGAAGTGGCCAGCGGAACTTCTGCCTAGACTTTGCTGCATATTTCCATTTCTCTCGGTTCTGTCTCTGTCTGTCTTCCTATGTTAATTGGAATTCTGCTTCTTCGTCTCTTGTGCCCACTGCGCCTGAGATTGCACCCATGCCTCGCGTGCGTCATAGGATGCGTTGCCGCAGGGGGAGCACTAGAGGTCAATCCCGGCGCGCTCCCTCCAGCACCTCAACAGAGATGACTTCCGGCCAGTCCAATGATTATTACTTAGGTCGATATCCAAATACTAGGAGTGGGCGGGGTCGGCTTGTAGCATCTGGCCACCGTATGGATTCCCCTGCTCCTGGCTTCCCCATCGCTAGTTCACCTTCTCCCACGACGCGCACTGCGCAATTTTCCTTTGATTGCACTCTCAACCGCCCGCCGGCGAATCACGGCTCTAGTCACTGTGGTCTTCCGCGAGGAGGCCCAAACGAAGGGAAGAATGCACCCGTCCGGTGGGTCTGAGCTCGGAAAAAGCCGGCCAGCATTCGGGCCTTCAGGAGGGGAGCCGTGGCATGCATGTGGAGGTAGCACCTAGCGATCCCGGACCTTCCGAAGGATGGTGCCGAATCGTGGAGGAACCACCGGAGGAGTAGTTTGGTTAATTTGTTTTTCTTGCTTAGCAGGCCCACTTAATTGGGCTGCTTTTAGTTTATTTTATTGTGCTGGACCTTTGTAATATTTTTGAATTCTGTAAATTAAACGTTCAAGACTGGTTTCCCCGTATGAGGGCAGTCTTCTTAATTTTTTGATTTTTTGATGACAAATTTGCCATGAGTATGGCCAGGCAATGTTTTTGACTTTGGTGTAATTTTATTCACAATGTTAATAGATTAACTTTACTTAGAATTCTCACATGATTAGCGTTTTTCTTGATCTGTTCAAGGATTTTGGGTACTTTAATTTGTATTTGGAACAATGCTCTATCTGTTGCTTTACTGTTCTACATACTACTATTTCACTTTCTTATAGATGCCTTGGGCATATTTGAATGCTTTCTCAGATTGTCGATAATCTCCATGTGGACCGTTACTAGATTTTATATCATGTCCCTGTATGTGACATGGGGTATTTTTCTATCATTGTCTGGGGTGGGACTTCCACTTTTCTGGATGGATATTTGGGTTCCAATCTTCAGATGTGAAAATGTAATGACTTCATGGACTGCTTTACTTCATATAATATATTCAAAACAACGTTTTTTCTCTTGTGAAAAAAAAATGATTAATGTTTATCACTCTGCCTTCAAAACTAGCGATGTTGGTCTATGTTGCCGGTTTATTGATATGGTCTGATGGTCTTTTTATATTTTGGACATATCACACTCCTCACATGATTAGCGTTTTTCTCTGTTCAAGGATTTTGGGTACTTTAATTTGTATTTGGAACAATGGACGTTGGTACGTACTCTATCTGTTGCTTTACTATTCTAAATAATGCTATTTCACTTTCTTATAGATGCCTTGGGCATATTTGGATGCTTTCTCAGATTGTCGATAATCTCCATGTGGACCGTTACTGGGTTTTATATCAAGTCGATGTATGTGACATGGGGTATTTTTCTATCATTGTCTGGGGTGGGACTTCCACTTTTCTGGATGGATATTTGGGTTCCAATCTTCAGATGTGAAAATGTAATGACTTCATGGACTGTTTTACTTCATATAATATATTCAAAACAACATTTTTTCTCTTGTGAAAAAAAAATGATTAATGTTTATCACTCCGCCTTCAAAACTAGCGATGCTGGTCTATGTTGCTGGTTTATTGATATGGTCTGATGGTCTTTTTATATTTTGGACATATAACACTCCTCACATGATTAGCGTTTTTCTCTGTTGCAGGATTTTGGGTACTTTAATTTGTATTGGAACAATGGACGTCGGTACTCTATCTGTTGCTTTACTATTCTACATACTGCTATTTCACTTTCTTATAGATGCCTCGGGCATATTTGGATGCTTTCTCAGATTGTCGATAATCTCCATGTGGACCGTTATTGGGTTTTATATCAAGTCCCCGTATGTGACATGGGGTATTTTTCTATCACTGTTTGGGGTGGGACTTCCACTTTTCTGGATGGATATTTGGGTTCCAATCTTCAGATGTGAAAATGTAATGACTTCATGGACTGTTTTACTTCATATAATATATTCAAAAAAACGTTTTTTCTCTTGTGAAAAAAAATTGATTAATGTTTATCACTCTGCCTTCAAAACTAGCGATGCTGGTTTATTGATATGGTCTGATGGTCTTTTTATATTTTGGACATATCACACTCCTCACATGATTAGCGTTTTTCTCTGTTCAAGGATTTTGGGTACTTTAATTTGTATTTGGAACAATGGACGTCGGTACGTACTCTATCTGTTGCTTTACTATTCTACATACTGCTATTTCACTTTCTTATAGATGCCTTGGGCATATTTGGATGCTTTCTCAGATTGTCGATAATCTCCATGTGGACCGTTACTCGGTTTTATATCAAGTCGCTGTATGTGACATGGGGTATTTTTCTATCATTGTCTGGGGTGGGACTTCCACTTTTCTGGATGGATATTTTGGTTCCAATCTTCAGATGTGAAAATGTAATGACTTCATGGACTGTTTTACTTCATATAATATATTCAAAACAACGTTTTTTCTCTTGTGAAAAAAAAATGATTAATGTTAATCACTCTGCCTTCAAAACTAGCGATGCTGGTCTATGTTGCTGGTTTATTGATATGGTCTGATGGTCTTTTTATATTTTGGACATATCACACTCCTCACATGATTATGATTAGCGTTTTTCTCTGTTGCAGGGTTTTGGGTACTTTAATTTGTATTTGGAACAATGGACGCCGGTACTCTATCTGTTGCTTTACTATTCTACATACTGCTATTTCACTTTCTTATAGATGCCTCGGGCATATTTGGATGCTTTCTCAGATTGTCGATAATCTCCATGTGGACCGTTACCGGGTTTTATATAAAGTCCCTGTATGTGACATGGGGTATTTTTCTATCACTGTCTGGGGTGGGACTTCCACTTTTCTAGATGGATATTTGGGTTCCAATCTTTAGATGTGAAAATGTAATAACTTCATGGACTTTTTTACTTCATATAATATATTCAAAACAACGTTTTTTCTCTTGTGAAAAAAAAATGATTAATGTTTATCACTCTGCCTTCAAAACTAGCGATGCCGGTCTATGTTGCTGGTTTTATTGATATGGTCTGATGGTCTTTTTATATTTTGGACATATCACACTCCTCACATGATTAGCGTTTTTCTCTGTTGCAAGGTTTTGGGTACTTTAATTTGTATTTGGAACAATGGACGTCGGTACTCTATCTGTTGCTTTACTATTCTACATACTGCTATTTCACTTTCTTATGCATGCCTCGTGACTTCCACTTTTTCCTGGGATTTGGATATTTGGGTGCCACCTTCGATGTGAAAATGCATCAATCATGGACTGTTTTACTTCATATAATATATTCAAAACAACGTTTCTCGTCTTTTAAAGTTTCAATTTTTTTTTTTTAAATTGAACCCTCCATCGGTCTACGGACGCTTTGTAGACGTCGGAACTGCAACAACCTAGAAACGTCGAAAGAGAGACAATATAAAAACGTCGGACCACATTTCGTCGGAATTGCGACAGATTACAAACGTCGGAAGAGCGACGTTATAAACGTCGGAAGAGCAACGTTCCAAACGTCGGAAGAGCGACGTTCCAAACGTCGGACCACATATCGTCGGCATTGTGACATCTTACAGACGTCGGAAGAGCGACGTCCAAAACATCGGACCACATTGGGTCGGAATTGCGACCGTTTACAAGCGTCGGAAGAGCGACGTTCCAAACGTCGAACCACATTTCATCGAGGCGATACGCATAAACGGGCTGTGAGGCGACGTGTTTGTGAGACGCTTCTGAAGGACGCTTTTTGTTCAAGCAACTTAAAGAGGTGTCGATAGTGCGACACTTTTTACGTGCGTCGGAACTGCGACGACAGGACAAACCATGATTTGTCCGCCCTCGAACTGTCGCTCTTGCGACGACTATGTGTCGGAATAGCGATGAATTGGCCGTCGGAATTTCCGCCAAATTTTCTAGTGTTAAACTCATTGCATCAACCAGACCTTCTCTCTGACAAGGTTTACAAGAATTCTTGCTACACTCAGGTCTCTTGTTTGAAGAAAGGACATATCAACATCTAAGAATTGACCAAGGGTGTTCCCAATGGAATGGAAAGCAGAATCGATCCAGAAAGGCATTGGGAGGCCTGACAGCTTTACCCACACATAAGACTCTGGCATTTTTTCTTTCTGGGCGTCAAACATTGAAGTCCATCACCGAAATAGGATCGGTCTCTTCCCAAAGCACCAGTTCCTTTATAAGACCCAGTCCAAATGTTCTTTATGCTCAAATTTTATGTTGAACCAGCCCCTATCAAGGAATTTGATTTCCAATGGGTTCCCAGGGGCTTCCTTCCATTCCGACATTTTCCATTTGGTGATGTAGTCCGTTGAGTACTTCCTTCCTCGGACTCTGCCAACAAGAATGGTCTCAGTGGCCTCCATAACTTCATCTATTCGAATGTCCACTCCAAGAACACAGCAGGGGAACTCTTCTTTTCTCCTAATGGCCTTATTCTTCTTTCTTTTTTATCCGAAAACCTCCTTTCTTCCTTCTTCCTCGCCTTCCACTTGTCTTTTGGGTGCATCTGTGGCTTCTACACTAGGCGACCCTGGTCGCCTTCCTTTAGGATCTCTGACACCTCCCCTGTTGAAAACCCTTATCGATTCTTGCCCTATTCCAGGACCTTTTTCATTATCCTGTCTATCTTCTTGTGATATTTCCAAATTTCTTACCAAATCTCCTTCTTCTGCGCCTGTTGAAGAAACCCTAGATTGACTTCTGAGGGTCTAGGACAAGAGCCGAACAGATTGGGGCAGAACGTCTCTCCATGCTGGTTCCATACTAGTCGCTTATTTCCCTTGAGGGATTTGAAGGTTTTCCAACAAATTTAAACCATGTCTCAGAGAAGGGTTTCGATTCAGAAGGGATTCACCCTTAGCTCTTCCTCTATTGAGTTCCAGACCTTGTTGCCTTTCCTCCCCAAGGGCTTTCAAACCCACAAAACCCTGCAAACTGTAACTCGCAAAAATATCTTCTAAACCTCCTATATATGACAAAATGAAAGAAATAACTTGCCTCGACAAGATTTGTGAGGGTTGAAAATCGTGCTGATGCAGACCACCACCAAAGAATTCCCGAGGATGCAACATCTAGGCATAGCCTTTGGAGCCCCCAGTCTTCCACCTCCCATTGAATGTACTCTGCGGGGATTCTTCTAACAATACTGCACCATTTGAAAATCCATGAGCTCCTCCCACATCGCTGATGCTCTGTACATTCTCTGTAGCGATTGGAAAGAAACGATCCAATTTTTTCTCTGAGACCTCGTGACCCCAACATGTGAGTAGGTCTTCGGGCACTGGCTCTACATCCATGTATTCACTATCGAAACCCATAGCTACAACTGGTTTGTCATCTTAAACCGACTCCAAAACAGTGAAAATTTTGCGCCTGTTCAGAAACCCTAACACCCAAATGCCGTATCGCTACAAGAAACAAGGTTTTTCTTTATCTTTAATGTTATGGTTGAAAACACTTACAATTTTAGAGTTTTTTAGAGTCAAGATATTTTATCTTTAAAAAGATATAAGGCTTTGATGTATAAGAAGTTAAAATTGTTCGCAATTATAAGGCTTTCAGACATGATATTTGTATCTTTAACATCATGTATCAAAATTGTTCGAATTTTACGATTTTTCAATGTCCTAATATTTGATCTTTAATTCCATTGTTAAAAAGTGTTAAAATTGTGACATGGTTTTTTTTTTTTTATTCCACCATCAACACTTTATGTTTCGAGGGTGTTTTTCAATCTTTTTTTCAAGAAAAAAATTGGTTTTTAACATAATTTAAAAAAAAAATGTTGAAATTCTGAGGCCAAAATAAAAATGATTAATGCTCCTAAGATATTTTTCTTGTATTTTGCGTGTTTCTTCATTGGTAACTATGCTACAATTCAGAAAAGACTTACAATTATTACAAACTACGTATATATATATATATATATATATATATATATATATATATATATATATATATATATATATATATATATATATATATATTAAAAATAGTATGGCCATGACCCCTGCCACCCCCATCGCATGTCATATTAAAAACAAACAAAGATTAAATGGGTGGGCGGGCCACCTTCGGTGGACCCGGCCCACGCTACCACACAACAACTATATTACATATTCGGATCTGATGGGATTTGAACCCATGTCCGGCAGCTCCACCGGTCCCACCCACGCGGCAACCCCATTTAACACCAAACTCCAACCATGTTACAAACCATATGCCACACATATTAAAACAACCACTTTAAAATTAAACCATGCCATATATAAATGCAACGGTTAAAAGCTAAAACACGCCATTTAAAAAATACACACCCTGTTTGGCATGGGTGGGATTTGATCCCCTAAACCCATGCTTATCATTACTAAGTATTAGCCATTATACCAACAACCACGGTCTTGTAAATTTTGCCACTGCTTTATTATTTAAACCCTCATATTTTCCCATTCGATGGGCGAAGGAGAGCGATGTAGATTGGGGAACATGGAGAGTGTCGAGCCAGGTGGAACTTGGAGCAACGAGAGGTGCAGTGGAATGATGTGCCTGAGGGGAACCTCGAGCCAATTTGCAGAGGTGGAACCTTGCCCAGATGCATGAGTGGAATCATGAGTTGGAGAATTTCCCCAAGGAGGTAAAAATGCATTTTATCATAATGGTATGAAATAGTCAAATTTCACGAAATTTCACAGGGAATGCAATGGAAACATCAGATTCACCATTTGAACAGTAGATATCTAGTCATCCCATGGAGCAACATCTTTGGAGAATCATAGGGAATCTAAAAGATTCCTATAGGCACAAATTTTGATGGTGTCATAATTTGACGAATGGATAGTCAAATTTACACCAATCGACGCCAGATATTCAGTGGTGTAGTCAGTTTTTGCAGTTGCGCATTTCATTTTTCGGCCAACTTCAGGAGTGAAGGTACATGAAGTAGTCTTGTCATATTCTCCTTCATAATTGTTGAGATGATCTATTATGTTTTGAGATCCCTGTTTGATGTAATGTTGTGGGATCGCTTTTGCCACATTATGTGACATGTATTTAGCTATTAATTCTATGCATTTTTGTTGATATCCCTACGCAGTTATGTTTAAGGGATACTCATTGCCACATTGTGTGATATCATGTTAGTTTATCATGCTGATAGGAAGCCTTCTTGAGTGAGAATTACTGCAAGCGGAATGTCTCGTGGAGAGACAAATCTACTCTTGTTTGAGGGCATGTGACCTTGCTATGACAAAGTGTTTTCCACGTACATTAGTTTCTTTTACAACATTCTATGAAGCAACCAACACCATATTGACACCGTGCCCGGAGATATAGCCCACACTGGGTGAAATCCATTATCAAATGTCTCGTGTTCTTATGTTACTGATTTTCGTCGTGTTTCCTCTTGCTTAAAGCATGCATGTGCGTTCATTTATGCTCCTATAAAATGAAATTCTAAGAACATCAAAAAAGTAAAAGATCATGGGTAGATTCGGTAGTTGACGAACCCGGATCATTACATAATTATTTTCTGGGGAAATCTACAATTAAAACCTTGTTATCTATATATTTCATTAGTTATAAAATATAAGAATATTACAATGCTTTTCTCGAGCCTGAGAAGCCACTATACTATCTCTATCTGTCTCATGGGTTCACAAGCTACCTATGGTCAACACTTAACCAATTATTCACTTTCCAAAGTCCCTATTTCCTTTATTTCTTTAATGAGGAATTAGGCCCCTATTTAATAGGAATTTTCCTCCATTGGATTGTGAATTTCCTTTAGGATCTTCCTCTGACTACATGCACCACTTGTACAATTCAGATAATTATACAACTGATAATACACTTCCCTTGAACTCCTATCTCAACTGGGTAACTCTCAGTTCACACATGCATGAGTTATTTATTTGGGACTTTTCAATTATTTGGTTGATCACTGAGTGTGGTTCAAGTTCCACTTTCACACTTTGATATTCCACTAGTTTCTCCAATAATTGGTGCTAGTTAAAGAAGTACTTTAACACATATACAATGAATTAAAATTACAACTCAAAATAAACCCAACTAGGGATCCTAAAAAGTAGGAACCACTCTACATGACTCAAGTTAGACCTTCAACTCTAATTAACTGAAACCAAACAAGTCAAAGTAACTTATTTAACTCGTACAAGTTGTCATGAGATGTGGAATTACAATTTTCTTCTAATTTAATTCAAGGGAAAATTAAATTAGAATCTTTTTTGTTCTCATTTGCAACATTTCTTGTTGCCAATTTCAACGGAGAGGGTTATATTAGAAATATTTAGATGAGAAAAAAAGGGGCCTAACCTTGGAAAAGTGAGTTACCTTGGAAAAGGGAGTTACCATATTATGTGACCAAATAGAGTATGAAATAAAGGCATGAGAGCCTAGTAAAAATATGAAAAGTAAGATGAAACCATGGAGAGAAAGGGGGAGGAATTGATGTACAACAATAGAAACTATAATAACTCGACAAACATATAAAATTAAAGAAGTTTCATCATATTATAGCTAAGGACTGAGACAAATTATACTAGAGATAAATTTGAAATATATAATAGTTTAGACTCTCTCCACATATTGAAGAGAACTAGTGGGAAAAATTGTTGTTGGATTGTTGAGTAAATAGGTGAGTATCGTATTTGTGTTATGTTGCAAGGATTGTGGTGCTAGAAGTCGATATAATTAAAGAAAATAACAACGGATTATTTGGTTGAAATTTTGTTTCTTTTTGGGATGCTCTAAGAGTTTTTCATTATCTTGTTCTTCATGTTGGCAGTATCTTAGCCTAGATAAGGGGTGGGATCCATATGAAACTACATACAATTGGGTGGAAAATTTATCTATCTTAGCTATTTTCTTACTACTAACCTTCTAGAAATGTTAATTACCTCTTCCTATCTTTGATTTTTCCATTTATTATTATATATTTGAACTTATAAATCAATGTTATTACAAATAAATTCACTAGAGGTTTTTTAGGTATGTAAATTGTTAACCTTGATTATTTGGAATATTATCTAGATGGGTTGTCTTACTCTCCCTATCATTCCTCTAAGTAAATATAGATTTATTATTAAATTGTCTTGTAATTTCCCATGTAAATGGTGAATTTTAGCCCCTATTATAGGATAAGATGTGGGACTATATCTCACTCATTGTACGATTTTTTTACATGCTCTTGGTTATGTATAAATATGGTAGAAGGTATTGGCTCAAGGTAATTTTTCTCACTACCATTATTCCTGTATAAATTTTATTACTTATTTGAATTTAGGTACAAAGACATTTTAGTTAGGTTCATATGTATTCTTAAACTCTTAGTATTTATCTATTATACATGGATTTAATTTTAACTTGGAATCAACGATGGTTATGCCTAAGAGGTTGATACCTATTACAATATCCTTTGTTTATGTGGGCATGCTCATTATATTTTTTATGGCACAAACTAAAATTAGCTTTATCAGTCATACTAGATAACGCTTTTGGGTGAGATAGTTTTGTGTTGTATATTATGTAACTAACGAAGAAATTGTTTTCAAGTTTATCTTTGAATTTGTAGATTATTTAAATTTATCTCATGTGTTTAAAAGAATAACTTAATTCATAAATTAAATATAAAACTAAATAGGATAACATAAAATATTCCATATGAATCAAAATAATATAATAATAATACAATATTGTATGTGCTTATAACATTGATTAGTTAAGATGGTTGATAGCTCATGTCCCTTGATTTGGTCATGTCTTTTAGTTTGGATTTCTTTGTTTATTATTATTACTACTATTACATATTTGATATAAATTTTCTCCATTACTTTATATATCTCTTTAAATATGTTTACTCTCCAGTATTTAACAAAAATACTGGATCTTCATTAGATCTTGGAATACCTCTATGTTTCTCTATTCTTGAAGCTATGATGATTGATGACATGAGACCTCATAAAATTATTGAGCAAAATTGAAATTGTATTATTGTGAAAAGTTAAACCACCATAGTTAAATTTTATGTCATACTTAAGCTACTCTTCAATTTAATAGAATGCTTATGGAATTTATCATGTTGACTTTGTTGCTGGTTAGTTTGTTGAATAATACAATCATTTTTATAATTAAAATGATGATAAAGCAACCTTGTATACAGTGACTTGTAATTGGAATGATATTTTTTGTGATTTATAAGTTCATAAGATTTGAATATAAGAACATTTAAATTGGTTATCAATTGAATTTGTAATATTGAATTTGTATTAGTTTTTTTTTTTTTCTAAAGTTTATAATTTTATATTTCACCAATTATGTGTTTCACTAGAGTCGATCATTGTTTTAATTATTTGTTTTGATGATTCAAAACTTCTTATCATGTTTTAACTTCTTAATCTATATGATCGAGTTTTATCTATATGATGGAGCTTTCATTATAATTTTTAAAATAATAATTCTATGATTTTTAACCATAAAAATATTGTCAAAATCCTTTGACTTCTAATTATCTTGAATGATCACCTTTCATACCCAATTTAACTCCACTGTAGCTTCTTACAATAGTATTTTTTTTTGCTTTTAATATATAAATTAAAAAAATATTTCCTTACATTTAAAACAAAAGCACTGGATATTTTATTGACTTTCAAATTTTCATTTCAATATATAAATGTAACTCTAAATCTAAATACAAATATAAAATTAAAATTATTAATTATTAATTATAAATTTTTAACTTCATATTCAAATTAATTGTTAATTTTTAAATGAAATTGTTGTGGAAAGTCGATATCCCAAATTCAAGAATCGGTGCAAGCCGGCACTCCACGGAATACAAGATTGCATGCTCTATGCATGAGTATCACTTCGATAGAGAAGCTGTTATGCTCGGCATGCTTACGATATATGACGTCATATAACCGCGTTAATTTCTTATATTTTGATAGTGAAAACTGTTGTAAGAACCTCTCGATGATGTCACACGCGCACAATTTCTTTTTTAAGAAAAGACGAAACCAATAATTGCATGTATTTTAAAACAATATATTCTCAACACGAAGGAAGAGGATAATACAAGGACACCCAAGAAGTTAGGAGCTCTATTAGCAACCGAGTTTAGTTGAAAATGAATACAACTAGCAATTGCAACGAGAGGTGCAAGGGAACGCCGAAAGGAGACTTCTCAATGATGTAAGGGGGGCAAAACATGTAGATTTTGAGTTAATTCTTCTCCAACTCCTCGCAGGAGAACAGAGGAGGAAGAACAAATGGCCTCCAGGGACTGAAATCAACCAGATTCACTATCATGCCGTCTCTGGTAACATAGCAATGGAATATACAGTAAAAAAATTCAAATTTCAATGGTAATGATGGGTAGGGACCATTGCATGCATAGTAAGAATCAACAAGAAACTAAGAAATGGCAGCTGGTTGGTTAGAATACACAAATACAAATTTGACACCCCAAGTTGGTTCAGAAAAGAAACCTTATCAAGGATCAGTACTCGTGCACTATATGAATGTAAGATGCAAGCAATAGAATTTTCACAAACCAAACCCTTAACAAGTGAAACCGATTGACTCCACAAATTTCAGAAGGCATATTTCCAATTACCATTTGAAGCATTAATAAGAAAAAAATAGCACAGCTCTATCAGGGCTTGAAGCAAAGTAGCTAGACTCAATTCTGCAAATGGTTTGGCAAGGTCAGAATAAGAATTATCTGCTATTATAACTGGCAAGCACCCCGACGGCCCCATATATGTTACTGCAAACCTTCGAAAACCCATATTGTACAAGCGCAGTAAGTCTACAAAGACCTGTTTGGTGACCGATTCTACAAATGACGGTATACCCTGCAATTTCAATTTCAAACCTCCCATGTAAAAGTACAATGCAAACCCTTGAGTGTGGAAAATAGATTTTTGAATTGAAGCCTATGTGATTCATATTATTTCAAGAAAGTTTCAATAAAAATGACATTCAAAATTATTGAGTTTAAAACCATCCAATATAATTTATTATCAAAACTAAATTATTAGGTTTATCCATCTAAAACCACCCTACATAATTCATCATCAAAAGAAAAATAGACAGTCTAATCCAAAACTAAAATGGACAGTCTGATCTAAGAGTTTATGAAACTCTCCATCATAAACCACCCGCTAGCATACATGCAGGGCGTGAGCATTTGGTTCTGAAAATGACTACCCAGCTCAGGCAACTCTTCATTCACAAGAACTTCAAACTCAAACAGATATTGGTGTAACAGAGGCAGGCCTTCCAAATACAAATGTCGCATTGGCATATTCACAGCGCCCTTGAGCAGAGCCGCCATTACCCAAAACGCCTCTTCCTCCTCATTCATGTGAAGCAGAATCATGCCCGCTATGAAACTCATCCCTTGTGTATACCCCACATCCCTGTCATACACAGATTAGGCCTTCAACAAATTGTGCAGAGATCTTTGTCCGAGCCCGTCTATCATTTGAAATAATTTTTGGGAGGGCAAGGTGCGATGAATGTCTTTCATGATAAGCTTCTCTAATGAATCAAAAGTTTCAGTGGATAGGAGGAGTTGGTAAATTCCAGGGTTTGCTAAATCCCCACTTAAAAGGAGGGGCAGTTGTATTGTAATTTTGTTATAGTGCAAATCTCTTCAGGTCGAACCTTGGGTGTGCTCGAATTCTTGAAGCCGAAGCAAAGGATTGAGACGGAAATGGGAACTAGCATTGAGCTGTATGTTGAATGTATGTTGGAGGGTTTTAAAGCCAGATTGGAATACAATTCATGTTAAGGACCAACATAGGGGAGGAATGGAGCGAGACTTCAACACATAGTTCATTGGCTTACCCATTTTGTGTAGAAAACAGGTGAAGAGAACTACGCTAAGGGAAGCGTACTGAAGAGTAAGTGAACGCGGAAGATGGAACTTGGAGCATATAAGGAACGGAACCAAGAGGTGAACGTGGAACGAGAGGTTATAGTCGAGTGGTTTTGGGAACAAACCATCCTATTTCGCATCGCCCTTGCCCGGAGGTGAAACCACAAGAAAAAAACTCGATCCTATTAGATTATGCCACGTCGTTGGGGCAATACCGCCCTCATCGCGTGAATTTGACGTGCTAAAGTTCGGGATAAAAAAAAATGCGGAACTCCACCCTGCTCGTTGGATCGCCCAAATCAACACGATACTCCTCCAACCGTCGGATGTGAGAGGATTGTTAATAGGTGGGGTCGAACGTTATATTGGCACTGGCCTTATAGTTAGGTCCGAGATATATATATGGCGGACATGCATGCATAATGGCGTTTTAATGAATATGTGAAAGTGTCTATGGTATCGTTGATTGATGTCTGCGGTATTAAAATTAAGGTATGTAGTGATCCCATATTAATGATCTAATGACATGATAAGACTTGGGGTTTTAACTCTAAGGTTTGGTCAATGCTTATTAAACTAAAGTTCGTCGTGAGCCTTTCGGGAGGGCGTATACTTGTTATTGCTTGGGGTTATGGTCTAAGAAGTCCGAACATCAAAATATAATGAGAGGATATTGTCTTTTAATACAGTTTACAAGGGGAGGATTTCTATTAATATTCGAGCGCTTTATAAAAGAGGGAGATAGCCTCAGTGCATTATTCAAAGTATATTCATTTGTTTTTATTATTATCGAATAAATTAAATGTTAAAGGTAATTAAATAATATTTAAATTTTGAATTTATATATTTATTTTATTTTTAATAATTACATGCTATGATAAGAAAAGATTTAAAAAAAAATTAAAATTAAAAAATAAATAAATAAATAAAATATGAATAAATAAATAGAAATAAAATAAAATAAAGATAAAATTAAAATTAAAAATAAAATAGATAAAAAAAATTCTTAATTACAAAAATAAGAATAAAATAAATAAATAAATAGAAATAAAATAAAATAAAGATTAATAAATAAACAAATAAATAAATAAAATGAAATAAAAATAAAATTACATAAATTGCAATTTAATAATATTAAATTAAAAATTAATATTTTTATTAAAATAAATATAAATATTTAAAATTCAAATTATAAACTTTGATCATTTGGTTTACTTTTTTAAAAATAAAATAAATTAATTTTTATTATTTGAGGCAACCTAGCCGTTATTATGAAAACTAAATTATTAGTTTTATCCATCTAAAACCACCCTACATAATTCATCATCAAAAGAAAAATAGACAGTCTAATAATGGACAGTCTGATCTAAGAGTTTATGAAACTCTCCATCTTAATTTTAATGATAAATCAGTAATTGGGTGGTTCACCTCCCTTATAAAATTTACAATTTTACTGAAGGAATTTTTTTGAAAGAATATATCTTTCATTATTGAATTACCTCAAATGTGACTCTTTGTTGAATAATGAAGGCATTGTAAGTATTGCCCGAAATAGAAAATAAAACCAGTGAAGACGGTAGGTTTTTTGCGGAGTATACTCCATTGCCGATCAATTCCTGTAGTTGGTCGATTTGGGTGTTAGTACTGGGTAGTCGAGGCCATGTAGAAAAGACACCGGTCCTGCCAGTTGCAAAGTTCATGCCAAATCGAAGCATGTTGGAGTTGATATCCCGCTGACTGTGTGGCACTGGTATAGGGATGTTAAAAGCTGAAGCTGCAACATTAAAATGACAAATTAAAACCCACACATGAAACGAATAATTGACTGCGTAAAAATTTGAAATTATACCTATGAAGTCCGTGAAAACTTTTCCATCTGAGTGTCGCCCAGATGGTTTTCCAGGAAAGATGATACCATATGGAGGTTTCCAGGCAACGACATTTTATTTTTTCATATTTCTAGTGTCGACATAGGAGTCCCCAAACACAAACATTGGACTTGGGCGAGCACTCTCCACATTTTTTGTCACGAATCCAAATACAAAAATACCAAATACACTCAGAATTGGTTAGAAATTACACAACAGTTGCAAATAAAATTCGAATAAAAGAGTAGGAAATTACGATGGATCAAGAGAAATCCACAACACATAGTAAACCAAAGCTTGTGTACCCTGTCCATTCTGTTTTGTAGGCACAACTTCCAAACACAAAGGGTGATTCACCCCCCTTTTAAAAGAGGAGGTTTTCATTCGGAGAAGATATGCTAGTCCTTAAATTTATTCACTCCTGGCCACACTTCACCTTAATTTGGAGTATTTCTTGATTTGCAAGAGAGGAAGCAGAGAAAATTTCATCACATATCAGGTAAAACTGCCTAACTGGAACAATGTTTTCAAGCCATTTCCTTTGTTCTCTGTGTTCCTCTACCAATTGTAAGCAATTATCACATACAATTACAAAATAGTGGAACCTAAACTTTAACCAAGTAGTCCAAGCCTATTACAATGGTAAAACTGTAAAAGGAGAAGAAAGTTGTTTATATATCCAGGGCCCAAACTGCCAGGCTGACTGTCTGCTTATAATTGTGAGATTGTTCTCACACAAATAAAACCATGATTATTTTGATGGATATGAGTCAAGAAGAAAAAAAACTTAGTGATACAAAAAATTGATTTGTTTATATGGCAACTGCTGAGAAGAAATTGCGAACTTAGCAACCTACACTTGTATAGGAGGATATGTAAAGTTTAGCATTAACAGAATTGGTGATTTCTAGTATATATAAATTTCATTGTTTTTTAACTGCAAATAACATGGGTTTTGAGCCCTTGCCAAGTTACATTGTCGGGTTGTTTCTTCTTGGATTTTGAATCTTTTCACTTGTTTTAGAGTGAACTTGTAGATTCAGAATCTGTAGATATGCTGCAGGAAACTTAGTCTTTGAAAGTTGTTATGGTGATGATTACATACCAAACTAAGCGAAGTTTTTTCTTTGAAAAGGTTCATGTAAATGTGTTCCTGTATAGAAACTTATGCATGACAGTGAGGATGGAAAATTGGCTCTGTGATTTGAATATATTTTCTTTTCCCTACTATGAGAGATTTTATGAAGTATACCTCAAGGGATACCATAGAATTGATATGATTTGGCTGAGAAATAATATTTTATAAACTCGTATTTTTTGGATGTGCATTTCACATTGCATAAAAGAGAAACTTGTTGCATATCTAAATAGAATTTCCAAACTAATAGAGAGGACCATTCCATTGGAAGCTTCTCTACAGAAATGCATATGTATTATGTCATTTATCCATCCACGATTCTAAGACATGCCTTTGTTCCTAAATTGCATTATAGCATCACAGCTTTAACATGTTATTTCGTGAAGCATCTTCTGAATATGAAAAGTGTAAAACGTATCCAAATCCCACTAGGCATTTCCCCTCATTCTGAGGGTGGCACCTAGGGTAAGCCAGATTTTGCAGAAGTTTAAGGCTTTTTCAACAATATACTCATTTAAGATATCAACATGTCACTTGCAGAAATTAAACCTTAGTAGAGAGGATAACTCCTCCTAACCATTTGGGTTAAACCCAATTGACAAAGCATTGTGCAAGATTTACAGAACACATGTAATATATTTTTTGTGTGATCAATCATCAAAATGTTGTACCAACTTGTAGTATATGTTGAATGATGTTTCTGTAGGCTATTGTAATACTCTTGCTATAAATTCTCCATACATATTGTCATAGTTCCTATACAAATTGAGTTACTGTAATTTATTCAGGTAAAATATAAATTGCAATTAAAACTTTAATTTGGATGATGCTCTAAATGGTAGTAAAAATCAGTCTTTAAGTTTGTTTCTTTTCTTAAATTTGTCATCCTTCATTGTGGTTTTCATCTGTAAACATGTTACAGTATGTGGTCTTCGGTAAGAATAATAGCGATTTTCAATATTAGAAGTTTAATTGTTATAATTAGTTCTAATTACAATATGCTTCCAATGCCTGGTCTCTCATACACACGCAATATAAAGACAATGTAACAAGACCTCATTAATCGGGACCTTTCATAATAACTGTTATTCTTAGGCACGATATAATAGTGACCCCCTCTTACTACTACGAATCTTGACACTACGGCATGTCAGAAAGGGCCTTTCTATGATACAGACATATCATTTCTGATTGGAGCACCCAGGCCCTCTTGTAAATTCTGTTCTTTTTGGAACTTTTTGGTAGCTGTGCTACTGCAAATGTAGGCCCCAATATATAAAAATACCCCTTGAAATGCATTTTCCGTATTGTTTTTAGGCTCGCTTGAATTTCTGAGACATGCATCCTTTCTTACTACAGCTTCGAAAAGAAAAGCATGAATACCATTATTTAGTATACAATCAAGAGGGAATGCAACCAAAACTAAGGATATTTTTATTTTTCTCACCATGATTTCATTCTCAGTGTGTTTCAGGCTTTCAGCCCATGTGTAGGGCACATTTTTATACATAGGTTGAGGTTGTGTGCAAGTCCTGTACTAATTTGGTGGAATAGGTACCCCTCAGACCTTGGAATCTAAGCCAGAAGATGTCAACATTGTGCACATTATGTGGTGTAGCCTCCGGGGACCTTTTTAAGAATCACTTCTGGGATTGGTGTCATACTCATCATCTAAAATATTGGCATTTAAAGTCATCCTCAACCATTAAACTCATACATGATTTTTCACTATCCATCACATTAACACTATGCTTAGACTTGGGTTACACGAGTGCTTGGCTCTGATTTCTTGTTTTGCTAGAACCA
This sequence comes from Pinus albicaulis, assembly GCA_034641835.2. NCBI lineage: Eukaryota > Viridiplantae > Streptophyta > Pinopsida > Pinales > Pinaceae > Pinus > Pinus albicaulis. Next base: position 1,154,676,920 of record CM076582.1, on the reverse strand, counting down.
GACAATTAAACACCAGAATGATAAGATGGGTATATCATAAGTGGGACATGACTTGACTGGACTGGATTGGACTGGACATGACTTATTAGTAGGAATTAGGACTGTATAAATAATGCGGGTTGCTTTTCTTTCGCAACCTCAGCCGCGCCCACACTGGGGAAGAAGGTTAAACTCAAAATATAAGGGGAAAAAGAGAGAGAACAAAAGCAGCAACGACTTATCGTTGTGTCAACAAGTTATTGAGTGGAATAAACTACGCAGAGATCCCTTTGTTCCATTAACAAATACAAATATAGATATATAGATAAAGAGAACCAGCAGATTGTTCAAGGATTTGTTGTAATCAGACTCTAAACTGCTTTCCAGAAAAGGTCTGGCCAAACTCCCAATTTGGAGGCACAATGTTCTAGGAAGTAGAGGTCTTGCGGTCACTGCAAGTTATTTTGAAGGAGAGGCTCTGCCCGACCAGGAATGTGCTGCATTGCCAATTTTGGCCCCAGTTTCTGGACAGTGGAATCCACCCAGTTTGGCTACCCTTCACGCTCACTCTCACCAAATCCCTTGCTCTGGCCACATTTGTGATGAGAACCAAGTTGAATTATTTGAAGCCATTGATGGTGAATCTCACTCCCCTTGTTTGACACAAGAAACTCTGTAAATATAAAAAAATACAATTATTAGTTATCAAATTTGAGAGTGGAGATTTCCATAGCTACTGTACAAGTTTTCCATGTTGGGATACTCCTCTACTCTCCCTCCAAGAAAAACTACTACACAGTTGGACAGTCCAAACTTCTACACAGTCCATATCCGAAAAACTCAAACTAGAAAAACACTTAAAGCCCCCTTTATTGAAGAATGGCTTACCTTCTGAAGAGAACGGGCACAATTCCGGCACGGTACTCTGCCATCTTGAGGAAAATTGGCATGGAGAGATCAAAATGGGGACGAGGAGGATTGCAGCAGCCACCATTGTCGCTAGGCAGAGCATAGTTAGGAGGGCAGAAATTAGTGGCTGTGACCAGAATCGAAGGGTTACCCGGATGACACCATTCTGGGTCATTCACACATTGGATCTCAAAGCAGGCTTCACAACTTAGCCCGCTGTTGAAGAGAGCAGTGCTCAATGCTGTGGATTGAACTCCATATCTCTGGCTATACAGGTTCCCATACCCACAAGCACCGCCTGCGCCACAGAAGCAAAAAAAAAAAAAAAATCTCAGTTAGATCTAGAAAGAGAGCCCCTAGACTGCAATGGCCATATAATGGCCATATACACATAGTGTAGAGATACCATAAGAACGAAAATGACGAAGGAAGCCACGAAAAACGGAGGTTTCAATACATATGCAAGTTTCGGCGTTTGACAAATGGAAAACCCGTAGACATCATGCAGTCAAGCCTGTAGGCATTTCACCCACGAGAACCTTCCATTCTTCTGTGAAGATATCAGTAATGGCAGAGCCCAAAACTCGGAGGCACCGCCTCTGCAGTAACCCAAACTGGAAACAGAAGGATACATTTCCCTGATGTGAAAAGAAGATATTAAGCCTGAGAATAGATATTCATAGAAGAAAATTAGTGTAAGCAAGAGGAAAGTAGCGTTACCGGAACCACTGGAGAGACCATAAGAATGAAAATGGCGAAGGAAGCCACGAAAAATGAAGGTTTCAATGCATCTGCAAGTTTCGGCGTTCGAAAAATGGAAAACCTGTAGACATCATGCAGTCAAGCCTGTAGGCGTTTCACCCATGAGAACCTTCCATTCTTCTGTGAGGATATCAGTAATGGCAGAGCCCAAAACTCGGAGGCACCGCCTCTGCAATAACCCAAACTGGAAACAGAAGGATACATTTCCCCGCACAGAGATAAGGTCTTTTAAACCTAGGGTTGGTGGGGTTTACAAGGTGAATTCCCGCCCAAATTGATGACCGAATAGAGAAATGTGACAGCGAATGCAGATTGCAGGCAGAGGAGCTGCCAAATGTCTGATTTTCACTGGCTAGAAGGGCGGTGAGAAAGCCTTCTCATTGGCTGGAGTGAACAGTGACACTCAGCCAAAGCCAGCAAAGGGAACGCCTTTCGGCATAAATACCCATTTCAAATGGTGTGTTCACTGATATTAGATGTGATAATTGATATGGAAATACTTCTTCACACAAATACATGTAATATTAGTTTTATTATAAAACAATTATATGCAACTTTTATTATTTTATTATTTTTTATTTAATATGGTGTTGATCTTCTTAATAATAATAACGTTGTCATTAATTTTAATGTCTCAAACCCAAGAGTGCATCCATAGTTTGGAGCTCCAAACGCACAACATAAGAAGGTGGGTGACCACTAAGGAGGTGGGTGCTCAATTTGAATGGATACGAGACCCCGACCTTACTAGGGCCAGGGAGAGATTCCTTGGTAGCTCATAACAATGTTTGGCTTCACACTTCAAGAACAAAATGCAAATACCAAAGTCGTGGAAGCCAAGTTAGACATGTTGAACGATAATTTTATTGTATATCTGGAATCGGTACATCACCGAAATTTCATCACCAAGGATTCGCCCTACTGTGCCTTATTGAAGTGTTGCATATGCCAATGATGAAGGCACTCTGAGCATAAAGCGAGAGACAGAGGACGCTTCCACCAACCACCAGGACACTGAGGAAGCCCCAATTGGCAACACTCCCGAGAAGCCTATCAAGCTAGAGGAAAATCCTTCAGACAACCAGGCTTATTCAATTTCTGCATGTCTATGGCACTCTCTACGCTTTGGGTTCTCACTATGCTCTAGGTTATCATTGATTTTCAATCTAATCCTGGTCCAATAATCGTGTTCCATTTTGTTATTTGGCCAGAGTTTCTCTATTTCACCTTTCAACCGAGAAGAAAGGGTTTTTTTTTTATAAATTTTGTAAGAATTGCAAAGGGAGATGTTATACTTGGTTAAAGATCTATGTGCTCAAGAAGCCCCATTCTCACTATAATTACCATATTTTAATATAATAAAAATCTCTTATTTAAAAATAAAAATAAAAATAATAATATATCATTTTTGGGATTCAACTGCGTTAAGTAAGTCATTCATCTATGAGCATTTCCATGAGAGGTAGTCATAACTAACTAACTTATCATGATTTTTGAATAGTCCATTTATACTCATTGCATCAGGTCATGTTCACAGGGGTGAAGAAGTGGGATTGAAACTAGTGAAATGAATCATATAGCGTCAGTCATTACCTCTGGGGCTTGCACCAGGTAACCAAGACTTCCCGGGAGGTCACCTATAAGGACCACGAGTCATGAGGCAACCACCGAGAGCGGCGGGCTCACTTTGGTGCGATAGACACCCAACTCGGGTGACGATGTGATGATACATCCAAGTTTTCGACAAAATTTGTGACGAACGTACTTAGATGAAACACACATCATTGGGCAGCATGCAACAATAACGCGGGCAGCATGCGACGATTATATGGCTGCGTGCAATGTGATGGAAAACACGGGCATACTATGCATAGCAGTTGTGATGGACGTAGGCAACATGACTCGACCCATGCCCGCACAAACCAAACACACTTAACCCATGTATTAACATCACATGGTAGCTGAGTTTATAGCGGTCGTTATGGAATGAGCCGATGGGTGAACGTGGGCAGGCCAACGTGGTGGAGTCGGGTTCATGGAGTTGAACATGGTTCGGCTCGGATAGAGCAAGCTCCCACACACACAATACACAAACAGATTGAACCATATATATATGACAGAGAGCTGGAGTTTGGTGGCATCATCGAATCATCCATCCATGCTACAATGTATAACAAGATAGCGAGGAGGGAGCTCGATAAAGGAGCGGACTGGATAACAGAAGTGTAGTAGGCAGGTTCGGGTCATAGCTGCCTTCCAAGGAACTAAGTCAATGTTTTCGGTTTGGCGGAATCACAGAGGGCCGAGTCAGGTTCTGCAACTTGATGATATAACTAACGGGCAAAACAGTGTTTCCGCAATGCAGCGCGGTGCAGTGGGGCTGAGTCGGGTCAACCGACGACAACAACATCATGGGTAGGCATAGTTGAGTTTCCGTTGAATGCCGGGTCACACTGAGAAAAATAGTGATGGTTATGAACACCAGTGCGAAGGCATATTGTGGTGAACGGGTGTGGCAAGTCTGCGGCATAATGGGTGGACTCGGGTCACGGTCCCCGAACTGTTTAAATAGTCAGGTCGGCTTGTGCTCCTCTCAGGAAGAAATGTGCACAACAGGAACTTTGTGAACGGAGTGTGCATCAAAGACATGACTCAACCCGGAGTATGTGTAGAAGTGCACTATGGAAGGGAAGAGGTGTAAAAATATGATTTGATGTATTTTATTAAGAAGCATGTGGAATTCCATTACATGACAAATTGTTGATGAAACATAATAACGAGCACTCAATTTGGGAGTTTCCCCTCCCTTGAATATATGGGAATTCTTATGGATTTTTATTGATTTTTATATTATTTTTGTTGATATTTGATAACACACTGGAATATTAATCTAATTAATGTGTTGAAGAGACATAGTCTACTTACTTAGTATTAAAAAAAGAAAGGTAAGGTAGTGTCGCACTCGCCTATAGAGTGCTTGAAAGACTAACACAGGTATAGGGGCATGACAGGGGGTATCAGAGCTACTAATTCTATACTTTATTGAAGGAGGTTTTCAGGGCTTCGATCATTGAAAGCCGAGGACTGAAGAAAGCTGAGACAACAAGGAGTTGTAGGTTGAAGATGAAGCTTGGGAATATTTAGTGGATTTGAGAAATTTGACAGGAAAATTTGCAGTGTTGAAGTTGAAACAATTTGGTACATGGTCACAACTTTTTCTAACTTCTCGACCAAGACAAATGGAAAGCATTGTGGGTAAAACTCAAGTGATTGAGGCACCACAAGTACTTCCTCAAGAAGTCATCTTGGAGAAGATAGTTGAACATGTGGAAAAAATTGATAAGAATATTGAAGAAATGACTATGGATTGTCGGGAATTTTTTGAAGAACACTATGACAAGATTATGGCATTGAAAGATGAAAATGAAAAATGGAGGTCAAAGTATGATTTTATGATGGTATGCTTTTAGTACATGGAGTGGCAGCTTGGTGGGACATTAAAGAAAGTGGAAACCATTGATATGTCAATGGATTGACTAGTTAATGAGCTTTCTAATGCTCATGAGAAGATCAATGATATGTCTGGGTAAATGGCCATATTGAAAAGGGCCATGGGACAAGGAACTTCTAGAGGGGCCGTCCAAGTGAAAGTTAAAGAACTTGAATCATATAATGGAACAAGGAACACAAAGACACTTGGACACTTCTTATGGGACATGGAACAATACTTGGATCGATTAGCTATTCCTAGTGAAGAAGCTAAGGTGAATATTGTTGATCAATTCCTTGTAGGGGATGTGAAAATGTGGTGGAGAAGGAAACTTGACCAGATTTCACATGGTGAAGGATCTGACATCATGACATGGGAAGATATGAAGGAAGCTTTGCAGATTCCCTTTAGTCCACAAGATGAGACATGGGATGCGAGATTTGTCATTAAGTATATTAAGCAGACAGAGAGTCTCTAGCAATATAAAAGTGAGTATAAAAGTACTATCTTGGAATTACTTGACATGGAAGAGAATAACAAGGTATTCAAATTCATTATTTGGTTGAAACCTTGGGCTCGTGATGAGGTGAGGAGGCAAAAGACGAAAGCTTTGAAAAAAGATTTTGCTGCAGTAGATAGATTGATAAAGCACTAAGATGAGGGGATTGAAAAGAAGAAAAAGAAGCTTTTCTTTCAGAAACCAAAGGAGGAGCCATCGAAGAAGGAAACTTCGAGATCGAATACTAAGTCGAAGATGAAGAAGCCCTTGAAGTTTTGGATTTTTCCTGAGGACCAGATGGTGAATAATTGTCCATATAGACTGAAGTTGGCCACGACAATACAAGCAGAGAAGAAGACGGAACCCAAAGTTGGGACTATGCAAGTTTTGGGAGCTGCATCAGCTGTTGAACTTGTCCTTGAATGTGATCCTAAGCAGAACAAGCTTGAATTTGTCAACATGAAGATTGCTAAGGGCACACTTCTTACTATGTTAGATAGTGGTGCTACACACAACTTCATTGAAGAGGAAACTGCCAGGAAAGTTGGATTTAAGTTCAAACTAATCCAAGCTCAGTTCAAAGTAGTGAATTCACCTCTTGATTATGTAATTGGGGTTTCTGAGAAAACACCGATTAGAATTGGATATTGGAACGTGGATGTTGATTTCATGACTGTAAGGATTGATGATTATGAAGTTGTTCTAGGAATGGAATTTTTGAAGAAATATGAAGTTATGGTGGTACCACACATGAGGAAGTTGTACATTTATGATGGACGAGATGGTCATCCTATTGGTATCCCAACCATGGGATTTTATACAAGAAATTGTAAACTGACAGCTATGAGCGTGGAAGACATTAAAGAGAGGATGAAATTTGGAGAAGATTGACCATTCATAGAGGAAAAACTTCAGCTACGGGCACAGGAAATCATGGCATTTTCCAATAGTCTCTTAGATGTTTCAAGAAGACTTGAGGCAATGGAGGAAAAGGAAGATGGTAAACCATGGATTCAAGAAGAAAGTCGGGAAGCATATATTTGGAGATTAGAAGAGGAAGATCAACATAAGTGGATTGAGTTGATAACTAAGAAAGCAAGAGAGCCTTCAGCCTCCACTTCCCCCTCTTTCTAGGCTCATTGTCATCTGCTTAGGGTAGTGAGTTCTCTAAACTTATGAGCATACCATGGAGAGAGATGGACACTTGATAGAAAGATGCTTTGGCAGTCATGATGATCTAGGAAGCATATGTTCTTGTGGAGGTGATGCTCGGTTGGATTAGTTACCCAACTGTCACCATCACAAGGGGATCCAACACATGATTTATTGTAGAGTTGTAGAAAGGTCAAGACACATGAAGCAGGTCAAGGGTGATCAAATCTGGATGTTGATATGATATTTTGATGATAGAAGAGTTGGTGTCATGGACATGGGTATGTTGGATTCAACAACACTATGCGACAAAAGTTGCAACAATACTTGGCAACATGGTTTGCGATGATAGATCATGCGACGACGAGAATATGTTGTCAAGGGACAAAAATGCTTTATAGTGGTGGAGGATGTAAGGACCATGAGTTGTGGGGCGACCACTAAGAGCGGTGGGCGCGCTTTGGCGCAACAGACGCCCGACTTGAGTGACAATGCAACGATACGGGCAAGTGTGCGACGAAACTTGAGACATCAGCACTTAGAAAAAACACACATCATTGGGCAGCATTGGACGATAATGTGGGAAACGTGCAACAATCGTAAGGTAGGCTGCGATGTGATGGAAAACACAGGCGTACTATGCGTAGTACTTGTGACGGGCAACGGTGACACGACTTGACCCAGGCACTCACACTAAACCAACACACTTAACTGACGTATTAACATCACACGGTAGCCGATAGTGGCCATTATGGAGTGATCCCATGGGTGAAAGTGGGTAGGCCGACGTGGTGGAGTTGGGTTCATGGAGTTGAACGTGGGTCGCCTGTGATCGAAATCTGGATCAGGGGAAAAAATTTGCTGAAAAATTAAAGTTCTCATAATTACACAAAACTATAATGATGGCGACTGACCCGTCTCTAGGAATCCAACTCAACTCGTTTCGTCAAAAAATTAGTTCAGATGAAGAAGTTATGGTCTGTTGAGCACTGTTGAGAACAGACAATTTTAAAAAAAAAATTGCAGAACGGGTATAGGTTGATGACATGGTAGCCCAGTCAACATGAAAAGGATCTTCTTTAGTTTTTGTCGAAAGGAACTATGACAAGTGTCACTGTTAGATTCGCCAATTTGGTTTGTGAAGGTGAAATTTTCCCAATGTCCTCCAAGGTTGAATTTCGGTTCATGAATTTTTTATGTCTTGGAATCATTTTTTTATTTATTAAATTTGGATTAATGTGTATATATATATATATATATATATACATACATATATTAATATTTAATTACTAAATCCAAACTTTATATTATATTTCCACATATATTAATTCAAGCATTTGAAAATACGCATATATTATGATATGGTGGAATTTTGTAATGTTTGCAAAGGTTTGTATTGATTTAATATTAGAGCGCATATTTACAAGACCAAAGGTTTAAGACTAACCAAAGTTTAATGGTGTATGCATGTATTTTAAATATGGCAAGTCGAATTAATGTTAAAGGGAGCATTTTATTATTGGCCAAAAACATGGTATGGAGGGGTGAGGTTGGGGTTCGACCCCACGACCTTCCCCATACAACTCTCTTTGCTTACTATTAGGCCACACCTTTGATCCTTGAAAAGGATGCGCAGTCACATTTACTTGAAGGGTATGGGATCCGATGGCGGAGGAAAGGAGGGGGCCAGCCCTCCTCCTCATAAGACCGCGTCAAGTGACCTCGACTTAGCACCTCCCACAAAATGCGTTTAAGTGTGCACTTATCCCATTTAATCTGAGATTAAGCATAATTAAACATGTAGTTAAATTTTCCTTATTTTTATCAGAATCTCCAAATTCGGAGCGGCCTCCAACTTTGGAGGGGCTAATTAGAAGTTTTCCAGATTTAGAGGCATAATCTAGGGGGCAATAAAATGAACGCTATATTGAGAAATTTTGGACCAATTTTGGCTCAAGAATAGTCATTCCTAGCAGATTGGCATCTCTAAATTCATTGGAATAGCTTGCAGAGGCAGAGGAGAAAATCTACAGGTGTTTTTGGTCACTTGAAGAATTTTGAAGCCTAGGGCCACCAAGAGGGAAGGCCATGCCCAAATCAATTGAAGGCCAAATGGAGTAAATGAAGAATCATTTTTAGATGTATTTGATTTTCTAAACATAATAGTACAGTTTTCAGAGGTGTTAGAGCAATTCTGAATATGCTTTTGTCACTTTGGAGATTAAAGAAGCCCATGGCCACCAAGATGGGAGGTCAAACCTAGATCAACTGGAAACCAAATTCAGAGATTGAATAGTCATTTGGGTGGTTTTCATGTCCTCTGAAGCCAATGGAGCAGTAAAAAAATCCATTGGAGCATCACAGATTCTTGTAATCATACATTTTACTCATAATCCCAATAGGGCCTAGCTAGTTAAAACAGGTCCATGGAGATGTAGCGCTTGAGGTGTGAACTCCATTATCATCCATCGTGTTATGTGATTGCCATGAGTTATGTTTATACACTTAATTTATTTTTTATGAGTTTTTAAAAGATAATTAACTCATAATTTGATCATCAAAGACACATGAATCTACACACATAAACTCCATCACAAGTGGTTAACATGAGACGATCCTAATCATACATTTTTAGTACTGATGAGAGAGCTAGCATAGAAATAACTATTTTTCCAATATTCATATTAATTTTGTATCAGAGAAAAAATTTATCTCATTTCAGCCAAGGTTAGCTAATTCCTCTATAGTTGTTTGTTTTTGAGTTTGTGCAAGGGTAATTTAATAGTGTGAAAGTTTATGTGTGAAGAACGAAGTCAAGATTGAGGATTCATATCTCAAATCACAATAAAGAAGCTTTGTATGCGTTGCAGTTTTGATGGCAGCTTCATTAAGCAATGTTTCTAGTCAATATTTCTTAACAAAACTCTTTAATAAAGACATGTTGTATAAATTATACATCATGATTGATAGGATGCAAGAAAAGTATGAAGATAGGAGGGAGAGTATTAAACTTCAAGAGCAGTTGATTGCCATGAAGGAGGAGAAGCAAGACCTTCTTTAAAAGTTTCACAAGATGGATATTCAACTCCATGTTGCAAATGAAAATCTTGAAAAGATGCATGAGATGGAGACTCAACTCCATATTGCCAAGGAAACCTTAGCCTTGTATGTACATGAAAAAGAGGTATGAAATTCAATTTTATCCTCAATTGCCTCTCAAAATGAGTGTGTAGGTGATTTTGAAATACACGCTACAGGAATAGGGTCTAGATTATTGATGAAGATGGGATATGAAGGTAAATGATTAGGCAAACATGCACAAGGCATAGTTGAGCCAATTGTTGTTGAGGAAAGGCCTAGATATTTAGGTATTGGTTATGGACAACATGATGGAGAAAGATATAAAACCAAGGAGGCACATGAATGTGTTCCAAGAAGGACTTTCATTTCATGTTCGTTACCTCAAGCTTGTGAATATTGTGTTCATGAGGAATGCAAAATTTTTACAACCAATTTGCAAGAAGGTGCTCATATGCATGCAACTAATGAGAATGGCGAACAAGAGGATGTTGAAAGCTCTAAATTATTTGAATGCATTTTTGGTATTCTGAAGAGAACCACTACCTCATCAAATTAACCTCCTCAAGAAGGCAATAAAGGTGAATGTTCAAGGTATAAATCTAATTTTAATCAAGTTGCGATTGGTTATGGTAAACATGGAAAATTCTCACATAATATTTGGAGAAAGTTTGCATGTTCATTTTGTGGTTTTAATAGCCATAATGATTCAAGATGTTGGAAGAAGATAGCCATGCATAGGAAACTTTCAAAGTAAAGGAGGAAGAAAGCTAAAGGTCCATTGGACAAATAAAACCATGCTGAAAAGAAGAGGCAATTGTTTTGCACTCATTGCCATAAGCAAGGTCCTCTTGTAGACAAGTGTTGGACTTTCTATCCAACAAGTCATCCATGGAATTTGAAGAAGGTGGAGAAAGAGAATATCAAGAATGGAAAAGAAGATCCCATAATTGATGTGGGTCAAGATGATTCGCATGATGATGATGTGAAGTTGAAAGAAGCGCCATTGAAATGGTTTGGTAAGAGATGGTTAGATTTATTATCCAATTAATGCTTTGCATGTCTTTTGATGTTTATGCATTTCTTTGCCAATGGAATTCATGTTTCATGTTTATGTTAAGAAGGTGATTTAAAGTGGAGTATGTTGAATCACTTTATTGCAATAAAATTTGTTCATTTCAGCTTTAAGTACATGTACATATGAATGGGGTTCTTTTACTTATGATTGTACTTGTGAGAGAGTTGAACAATTGTATACATGCATGAGCGTTTGTCTGTATGAAAAATGGAATTTTGATGGTTTCATTGTGCTTGAACATGCATGAGTGATTGACTTGTGTTGATCAATTGCTTTGTTTAACATGTATGTTGTCAACTTGAGAGTGTTGGTATTTGCACCTACATGAGTGTCGATTTGTGTTGATCGATTGTGTGTTACATGCATGTCATATCGACTTGGAAGAGTTGATTTTTTCTCCAAAGATGAAAAGGAGATGTTGATCAAGTGTTTCATGAGACGTGAATTTTTTTTTTTTTTTTTGGGAAAATAATCGTCAAATTATTACACATGCATATGCTTCACTTGAGAGTCATTTATTTGAAAAGGTATGTTTTGTTTACTTGTGTTTGGTCGATAGTTTACACACCGAGATGTGAGAGTACATGGCATTGTTCACACGATGTGAAATTTTTTTCTTTGAAGGAGAAATAGGATATTTCTTCAAGTTATGTTTCTTGCATGATGTGTTTTTCAGATATAAACACAACATATTCAGATATTTCGTCCTTCTTGTGTTTGTGACAAGATGTCAAATAATTTTCAGCTAAAATTTTTGCAGCCATTGTAAACCATTTTATGTGTTGGCACCAAGAAGAGAGGGAGATGGAAAATGCATTATTTGAGATGTGGAGATTGGAACCGTGGAGGTAAAAGAATAGTCATTTATTTTCTTGTTAATATTGATGATTGGAATTCATTGCTCCAGTTCACTCAAATGGGTTTAATTTGGAAAAGTGGTTTCCAAAGAAAATCTTGCATCGAATGCATATTTGTGTAAAGGAGGAACAAGATTCTCAGTGGGAAGGAAATCAATTAGTTTTCCAAGCACCGTTGAATCAATTTGGTACAAAGTGTTATATCATTCAGCAAGTAGCCAACAAGTGTTGGATTAGGTCAGCAGTAGAAGGAGAACAATGGTTGAAGAGGCAAGCCATTTGCAAGGAAAGGCATGTCAGTGGATAAGTGGTTGTTGTAGCGATGTTTCCAAGTAGAATCAAGATGATAGAACTTGGGAAATAAAAGAGTATTAATATCTTATGAGATAACCAGCTTTTTTGGGTCCAAAGGCATGCCGGTGGGAAGGTGTGATCGAAATCTGGATCAAGGGAAAAAAATTGATCAAAAATTAAAGTGCTTAGAATTGCACCAAACCATAATGACAGCAACTGGCACGTTTCCAGGAATCTAACACAAGTCATTTTATCCAAAACCGAGTTCAAATGAAGAAGTTATGGTCTGCTGATCGCCATTCAGAACAAACAAATTTTTAAAAAAATTGCGAAACAGGTGTACACTGATGAAATGGCAGCCAAGTCAGCATGCAGAGAATCTTCTCAGTTTTTGTCCAATAGGACTTTGACAAGTGTCATTGTTGGATTCGCTAGTTTGGTTAGTGAAGGTGAAATTTTCCCAATGTCCTCCGAGGATGAATTTGGGTTCATGAATTTTTTATGTGTTGGAATCATTTTTTTATTTATTAAAGTTGGATGGATATATATATATATATATATATATATATATATATATATATAATTACTAAATCCAAACTCTATATTATATGTCCACATATATTAATTCAAACATTTGAAAATTCGCATATATTATGGTACGGTGGCATTTTGTAATGTTTGCAAATGTTTAAATTGATTTAATATCGGAGCGCATATTTACAAGACCAAAGGTTTCAGACTAACCAGACTTTAATGGTGTATGCATGTATATTAAATATTGAAAGTCCTTTTAATGTTAAAGGGCGTGTTTTATTATTGGCCAAAAACATGGTATGAAGGGGTGAGGTCAAGGCTCGACCCCACGACCTCCCCAATACAACTCTCTCTACTTACCATTAGGCTGCACCTTTGATCCTTGAAAAGGATGCACACTCACATTTACTTGAAGGGTATGGGATCTGATGGCGGAGGAAAGGAAGGGGCAGCCCGTCGGGCCAGCCCTCCTCCTCATAAGACTGCGCTAAGTGACGTCGACTTAGCGCTTCCCACAAAATGTGATTAATTGTGGGCTTATCCCATTTAATCCGGGATAAAGCCTAAATAAACAGAGTTAAATTCGATGGATTTTTAGAGGAATCTCCAAATTCAAAGCGGCCTCCAACTTTGGCAGGGCCAACTGGCATTTTTCGATCTTTAGAGGTAGAATCTAGGGGAAAATTAAATGAAGCCTATCTTGAGAAATTTTCAACCAATTTTGGCTCAGAAATAGTCATTCCTAGCAGATTGGCATGATCTGAATCCATTGGAATAACGTGCCAAAGGTAGAGGAGGAAATATATAGGTGTTTTTGGTCACTTGAATAATTTTGAAGCTAAGACCACTAAGAGGGAAGGCCATGCCCAAATTAGTTGAAGGGAAAATGGAGTGAATGAACGATCTTTTTTAGATCTATTTTATGATCTAAACATAGTGGTACAGTTTACGGAGGTGTTGGAGCACATATGAAGATGCTTTTTTCACTTTGGAGATTAAACAAGCCCATGGCCACCAAGATGGGAGTCATGCCTAGATCAGCTGGAAACAAAATTTAGAGATTGAATAATCATTTTTCTGGTTTTCATGTCCTCTGAAGCCAATGGAGTAGTGAGAAAATCCATTGGAGCATCACAGATACTTGTAATCATACATTTGACTCATAATCCCAACAGGGCCTAGCTAGTTAAAGTAGGTCCATAGAGATGTAGGCTAGGAGGGGTAAACTCCATTATCATCCATTGTGTTATGTGATTTCCATGAGTTATGTTTCTACATTTAATTTTTTGTTTATGAGTTTTGAAAAGACAATTAACTCATAATTTGATCATCAAAAACACATGAAACTAAACACATAAACCCCTTCACAAGTGGTTAACATGAGACGATCCTAATCACACATTTTTAATACTGATGAAGGAGCTAGCATAGCAATAACTAGTTTTCACATATTCAGATGAGTCGGCTCGGGTAGAGCAAGCACCCACACACAGAACACGCAAACAGACTAAATATATGGGCATTCTTGTGGATGTTTATTGATGTTTATATTATTTCCGCTACTATTTGATAACATAGTCGAACATAAATGCAATTAATTTTTTGAAGAGGTGTAGTCTACTTACTTAGTATTCAGAAAAATAAAGGTAAGGTAGTGTTGCACTCACCTATAGAGTGGTTGAAAGACTACCACAGGGATAGGGGTGTGACATCACCCATCCTAGAATGCCTCTGGCTCAAGCGTGCTTAACTCTGGAGTTTTCCCCACAATCAAGCCCACTTAGCTCGCCACCCGATTTCCAAAACCTTAGCAAGTTGAATGACTTGCTTAAAAATGATATCTAATGTAATGTATTGCACAAATCTCTTATACTTAAATAAATAATAATAATAATAATAATAATAAATTAAATTAAAAGAAATAGTTATATTAAAAATAATTAATATTAAAAAAAAGGTCTCTAATTTAATAAATATTAATAATATAATAAACTTTAAAAATTACATTTATTAATAAAATTTTAAAAATAATAATAGTATAATAAAACAAAAAATAATAATATAATGTTAAAAATAATTAAGATTAAAAATAGTTTGAAACATTATATGGAAATTAAATAAGAGATTAAATTTTATATATAAATAAAGGAATTAATAATTTAATTTTGAATTAAATATTTTAGGAATTGTAAAAAAAATGTTTATAATGGTGAGAATGTTTTATGTAAATTATTTTTTTTGTAAATGAGTATCAATGGTTTTTGTTACCAAAAATAGGAGTATATCGTTGATTATATTCGAGAGACACGCCTAGACTCGCTAAAATCAGTGATAAAAATAGTGTTCCAAGAAAAATAACAATGAACATGTGAAAAACACTACCCTCGGAGAAAGAACAACAAACCACATGAAGTACTTACATCTGCTAACATAGAAGCCCATAGTAGTCATGTAAAGCTCGGACAAAGAATTCCTCAGAGATATAAAAACATATTAGCATAAAAAAGACCCAAAACCATGAGCAATACTCCCAACACCTTACACATTTACATAATGCCAATGTTGATAGTAGAAGTAGCTAGAATGTCCTACCGGCATGCACGCGATATCCAGAGATAATTAAAGATGAACTTCCAACAAAGATTCCCCCAATAAGAGTGATGCTCCCAACACCATATGTAAACACATAGGCCAAAACCAAAGCCTGAAGTAACAAAAACACCCACCACACTTGTAATTACATTCACCAAAAATTGATCCTAAATGTTGTAGCCTTCATTTGTCCGCTTCAAATGAGTCAATATATGACGAAAGGAGAACATGTGTGTGCCCACTATGAGAAGGGGAATCAATAAGGTCGTTGAAACCAGAATCTGAAACCAAACAAGACTTAACCTTTGCTAAACAAGAATCTACATTGTTCACACATAAACGCAAATTTTGAACCATATGCTTGAGGTCCTTCAAGGAGGAGAAAAAATTATAATTCTCTATTTTCTTCTCCCTAAACAAAACATGCAAAAAGGTGGAGGTTTGATGATTCAGAGCCAGAGAACTGAAAAATGCAGTCTCCTCTTAAGAAGTGACCCAAATTTAAAAACCACTTAACACCCACACCATCAAGTTCAAAATATGAAGCGTATGGATGGTTACCAGCTTCCAAATCCACAAAGTACAACATTTCATGACGAACCTTTAACGGGACCGAATCAAAAGCAAAGAGAACTTAGTGATAAGAGAAGGGTCGTAATGGATAAGACGTCTGGACGAGACCTCCTGAATCTAGCAAAAGAGTTGTCACCTTGACGGTTGGGCATATGTTTGTGAAGACCCATAAAAATCTAATATACAAGCAAGGATCACTAACCATTGTAGCACCTCCACTTCGTAGTAAAAGTTTATTCTTATTTTAGTATTATTAATCTTATTTTTATTGTACTGCTAAGGATCACTAACCATTGTAGCACCTCCACTTCGTAGTAAAAGTTTATTCTTATTTTAGTATTATTAATCTTATTTTTATTAAATTAGGTTGGTAATTACATGGGTTGAAGTCAGACGACATATGGTAGTTGGTCAAAAAAATAATTAAATTTAATTATAAAAATCCCCATCGCCCAATTTATGTTTACAACTTGAATTTAATTTTATACAAAAATTTGCCAAAATATTAATAAAATTATATATATATATGAGAAATGCAAATCAGTTAATCTATATGAGTTTTAGTTCCTACCAAATCTCATATAAATAAAAAGATGTTGAGACTTAAAATATATATATATATATATAACTTTTAAGCTCAACCTGAATTTGACTTGAAGCTAGTAAGAAAGAATTTTCAATAAATATTTAGATAAGTGATTCAAACAATGCTATCTGTTTCAACCAGTCATGCACAATTGAACATGGAAGATAGAGACGGAATGATTCCATGTAACCAGTCATGCAGAACTGAACATGGAAGAACTGAACATGATTCCATGTATGGCTTTTGCTACTCGGGCTTCTTGATCTTGCTGTGATGTGTGTGATTATAGTTGGGACAATTGACTTTTCAAAGCACAAATGAGAAGTCAATATTTGATGAAACCGTTTCTGATATCAATTTATACCTGGAAAGGCATTTCTACGGCATGATACCTTTGGCTTAATGATTCTTAATCGTCTTTGGCAAAAAAGAAATTCAGTGTCTAATGATCTCTTTCATGTAGGTCACGTTACGAGAGTTGTTGAAATTGGAGGATACGCTACCAAAGTTGTGGGAACTGGAGAACGCAAAGGATATTTTCGTATCAACTGATAAAAGATGGAAAGAATATTCAATAGAAGAAATTGAATTAGCTACGGATTTCTTTTCTGAATCACTTAAAATAGGCGAGGGAGGACATGGCCCTGTCTACAAGGGCAGTTTGCATCATACCACTGTGGCCATCAAGGTTCTCGCTACAGATGCAGATAGAAACGCAGATGAATTCAAACGGGAGGTATGAAAAGGATTTGAAGGATTTGGTATCCATGATTTGCATGCTTAAGGAAAAAGTTCAAACAGCCATTAAGGAAAAAGTTCAAACAGCCATCGAGGAGGGTTCATTCAAAGAAATTCTGGACAAAACTGCAGGGGAGTGGCCTCTTGAAGAAACTATGGAGTTCGCTAAGTTGGCTCTCGAATGTACAGAAATGCCGGGTAGTTACAGACCGGATCTGGAGACACGTGTTCTGCCAGAATTAGAGAGATTCAAAGATACTGCCAACGCACATGCTGAGCACTACACCTCCTCGCAACTTCATCGTCCAATTTTTCAGTTAGGTTTTTCCTAGCAACTTCATCGTCCAATTTTTCAGTTAGCTTTGTCAATTTTTCAGTTAGGTTTTTCCTAGCAACTTCATCGTCCAATTTTTCAGTTAGGTTTTTCCTAGCAACTTCATCGTCCAATTTTTCAGTTAGGTTTTTCCATCGTCATGTCGTTTAGAAATTTGAAGGGCCCAGGCAGAAATTCAGACGGGAATTTAGTTATTCAAAATTTCAAATTTAATTCCTTTACCTTTTAATTTGGATTCTATATATATATATATATGTATATTGCATAGTTTCCATAATGGATTCTTTCAGAGTTCATCAATTAAATTAGATAAAAAAAATTTACATTTACAAGCTTCTTTTTCTGTGGTTTTTTAGTGGGTTAAATGGTTAAGATAATGTGTCCATTCTTACTATTTCGCAGGTTTAAAACTAGAAAGAATATGTATGTCTTTATATACTTAGTAGTTAAATAGTTGAGTGGAAATGGATCTTTTATCCCACAAACAAGAGTCTCATACAATTTGGTGTCTGACTTGACTGTGACCTTAAAATTAGATAACAATTATTGTTTTTCATCTATTTTTTAGATTTTTTAAAATATTATAGAATTGAGAAACAAGAGTACAATCAATATTCTTAAAATCTACTATCAACTTTTTTTTCATTAAATTACTCATTTTTCTTTACCAATTTTTAACCGTAAACCACAAACACAAAATGAAAACCTAATTTCTCGATTCCCTTAGGGATCAAGTTCTTCTGCTATCATTGTAATGCAGACAGAGAGGGTATGCTCTTAATGAAGCAGTGATGACCAAAGTGAATATTTGGAAAAACAAATTTGAAATCTCATATCACTAATAAATGCACACACAGGTGCAAAACTCAATGCCTCGAATACTTAACATTGGGAGGTGGCAGTAACTGAGATCACCCTATCCTCTGATCGCCCGACACTCGGATGATTGATCCGATTACATTCACTCAATCTATTGGCATGCAAACCAATAAAGACATCAAACCAATTCTCTCTGCGGTCTCGCGTTCGAAACGCTCCTCGATGCGCTCTCCTGTGCAAACCGCTCCTCTTAAAGTATTGTTCTTCACAATGATTCTCTGGGTTTCTCTGCAATGATTATGGTTTGGCTTGTCACTTCAAGTGGTTCAGCTGGTTTCTATTATTTCTATTAAGGCTTTCGCTCACACCAAAGTAAATTTCAAACTCTTGGTATGGTATTATTATTTTGAATAGGCAATTAATACCATGTTACTGTTAACAGTTAGTTAGTCCATTTGAACAATTACAAATGACACACCAAATTAAATTTCAAACCCATTAGTATTATTATTTTGAATAGGCAATTAATACCATGTTACCGTTACAATTCGTCCATTTGAATAATTACAAATGATACAAATGACGTGACGGGGGCAATTACTCTAACACTTCGAAATTGAACCTAAGTCAAGGCTATGATACCATGTAAGTATACAATGTGGCGCAATTATTCTAACACTTCAAAATTGATACAAAAACACAGAAAGATCAAACTGCAAAGCAACCGTCAAAAAAATCAAACCAAATAAAGACAACGGTTTACAAATAGATCAAACCAAATAAAGAATAGAGAAAATACTTCATTGCTTGAGAAAAATATATTGTACATCAACCTAATTTATAAAAGTGATAGAAAATACTAACAAAAACTATTTTTTTTTATGGGAAATCTAACCACTACCATTTTCTTTATCTCCATTTTTTTATATACTATGCACTTAAATAACAAAGAAATTCTGCTGTAAATCCAATGTGTACAAGTTTTCACACAATATTATTATAATCACCTCCCATAAAATTGAAATTTGAATATGGTGTATGCTATGATAATCACCTCCCGTGAAATTGATATTTGAATATGGTGGATAAGGATTAAATTCCATGCCTTACCACATGTGTTATCCTATAAAGTTGAAATTTGAATACGGTGGATAAGGATTAAATTCCATGCCTTACCACATGCGTTATCCTATAAAGGGATCAGTTTCTATAGTTAAAATAGAGTCACGACAACATGGTTTCAATATTCCAATAATCAATGTAAATGAAATTCAAAATTATAAGATGAATTTTTTTATTTATTGGGACTTGGAATAATGGAGAAATATATAGTTATTCATATTATTTTATTATTAGAGATTTTTTTGTGATTAGTTAGTTAGATTTCCAATCTTATTTATGTACGAATGATTTGGTGAATGATAGAAGTGTCATATGCCAGAACTCTTCAAATTGAATTTAGATCACGTGAAAGATGTTCATTTCCTTTATATTCTATCCCCTCTAATTTTAAGTTGGTATTAGAGCGTAAGGCTAGTTCTGGGTTTGTGAAAAAAAAATGTCACCGAGTTGTGAGGAGGCATTTGTTGGAGAAAGCTACCGAGTTGAACATTGTGCATATTGTTGGAAAATGTAAATAAAACAACAACAGACGGATGTGTTTCCCCCACAACACAGAGAATGCAATTATATGTGGAAATAACAGTTATACACAGAAAAAAAGAGTGAGAAACACATGAGAGGAATTAAATTTCATTTATTCAACTCTTCTCTATTCATTCATCTCACTAAACAAAAGAAATTACATTCATTATAATACAAAATGGCCAAGCGTGAAGATTTAGTGTAATTCAATACAGGAATGGACATATAACAACCAAATGTCCTTCGGCTCTGATATGTTGTTTATATACCACGCAACGTACAAAAACACATAAACCCGGACTTGAAATGTTATAGGTTTCAGTTGTGAAACCACATTGCATCCATGCCCTCGTAGCAAATCACATTTGAACAATTGTAACTTTTAATTGGTGTATACGGGAAAAAACTTAAATCCTTGCAATTGTGATGTGTGATGGCATGATCGCATCGCAACTTAAAACATTTAGTTTGTGGGTGTTTTCCATTAAACTTTACGATATGCGATTGCAATCGCATCACAACATAAACATAATAACTTGCGAGCGCTTATGTGCGCTATCCTCCTAAGCTTGCGACGTGCGATTTGCGAGCGCATTGCATCACAAAAGAAATAACTTGCGGGGCGCTAAAGGTAAGTCCTAAAAAGTGCGAAGTGCAAAACCGCAGGTGGCTTAAAAGGTAAAACATAAAATGTGCGAAGTGCGGGCGCGCTAAAAGGTATGTGGTAAAACATGTGAAATGCGAAATCTAAGTTTTGTGATGTGCAATGAAGATGTTACATTGCAACATCGCAAGGTTTGGTGTAGGGGCCTAAAAGGTACATGTTAAATGTTGCGAAGTGTGTTATGCAGGCGGTTAAGTGATGAGACGTGCAAAATGGCAAAGCTATGAAATAAACGGAAAACAAAGGTTTGCAGTGGTTTGGTAATGCAGTAACGTTTAGTGGGTCCTGTTGATATCGCATCGGCGGAAACTTAACATTCGGCGAAAGGCTTAAGAGGTAAATGCTAAAAGTTGCAGGCTGTGAACTATGAGAAAAAGGTAAGTCAACGACGGGAAACAAAATTAAACACAGAGTAAGGCCGGGTACTCTGTTTTCTGGATTTTGCATGAAACACATTCAGATTTGAAACCTACGCTTCGTCCTTTCCTGCAAAAAAATTCAATGAAGTGTGGGTTGTTTCCAGTATTTATTCATAGAGGTGGTTGGGAGTATTTCCAACACTCCCGCTTAATCACAACTGCCGCCATTGATAATTCCCAGACACTTTCTGAGATAAACAAAACTTTTCTGTCCCAATGGCTTTGTGAGGATATTTGCAAACAGTTCCTCTGACCTGCAATGCTACAACACAATTTCACCATTGTAAACTAATTCTGTTATGAAATGGTATTTGGCATCAATATGATTTGTTCTCTTCTGGAAAACAAAATTCTTTGACAATGCAATTATTGAGCTGTTATCACATAAAATTGTGGTTCCTTTGTCTTGTTCATGACATAAATCCCTCAGCAACCTTCTCATCCAAACTGTTTGGCATGCTACTACTGTTGTTGCTACATATTCAGCTTCTGTTATTGATAATGAAACTATTGGCTGCTTCTTGGAAGCCCATGAAATGGCTCCCGATCCCAAATGAAAAACATACCCTGATGTGCTCTTTTTGTCATCGACACTTCCAACTTAATCACGGTCAGTGTAACCAATCAGCTTAAAATCATCAGTTTTGGAGTATAGAACACCATACTCCTTTGTTCCATTTACATACCTCAATATTCTCTTGGTTGCTTTCCAATGTGTCTCCAAGAATCTGGATATCAAACTTACTGCATATATTATATCAGACCTAGTTGCACTCAAATACATTAGACTGCCAACCATGCTTTGTACAATGTCAAATTGACATTCTTGTTGCAATCTTCCTTGCTCAACTTCAACCCCATGACAATTGGAGTTGATGATGGCTTGTTGTTCTGCATATTGAACCTTTTTAAAACTTCTGTAACATACTTTGCTTGGGAGAAAAAAATTACCTTTTCTCTTTTCTTTACTTCTATGCCCAAAAAATATCTTAATAAACCCAAATGAGTCAGTTCAAACTCACTTTTCATGACATTTTTGAAATCAGCAATGAGAGAAACATCATTTCATGTAAAAATTAAATCATCTACATACAAAACAACAATACGAATTTCACTGTCATTTTATTTGATGTAGAGTGTGGGTTCACCATCACACTTGTCGAACCCATTGTCTATCAGGTAAGCATAAATCCTGTTGTACCATGCTCGTGGTGCTTGCTTCAGCCCATAAAGAGCTTTTTGCAGCTTACACATCTTGTGTTCTTGGCCTTCTATCTCATAGCTATGAGGTTGTTCAACATACACCTCCTCTTTCAGCACTCCATTCAAGAATGCTGACTTCACATCCATTTGATAAACTTTTCTTTTTTTGTGCTATTATAGACAACACTATCTACAATGTCTCCATCATTGCAATTGGTGCAAACGTTTCCTCATAGTCTCTTTCTTGTTGCTACTTGTAACCTTTGACAACTAGCCTTGCTTTGTGCCTTTCTATCTTGTCTTCAATGTTTCTCATAGTCTTATATACCCATTTCACTCCAATAACTTATTTTCGTTGTGGGAGGTCCATTAACTCCCATGTGTCATTCCTTTATGTTGCTCTTATTTCTTCATTCATTGCTTCAATCCAATTCTCTTATTTGACAAAATAATGCAAATAAAGAATTCAGACCAACACTATTATCAACTTCTTCTTGCTCATAAATTTCACTTAAATTTATGAATCTTGGTCTTTTTGTATTTGTTGAAGATGTGCTTAGAGTTGCACTTGAACTCGAGGGAGATGCTGATCCCTGTGGTGTTCCTGGAGAAGCACTTCCTTGGTTTCTCAATGTTTTTCTATTGCTTGCTTGTGGTGTGCAATGTTGAGCTTGTGTAGGTGGAGGAGGAGCCATCGTTGAGAAGTTGCTTGCTGCAGTCCGTTCCTCTTTCTCTTCATGAGACATACATGTCTTCACATTTACTCTCTTCTCTAAACTTCTACCCCATGCTTCTTTTGCTATGAACTGAACATCTCTGCTAATTATTACATTCTTGGTTGATGGATTATAGACTTTGTAAGCCTTGGATTCATCGTGTTGTATCCAAGAAATATAAATTTCTCCCCCTTGCTATCTAACTTCTTCCTTAACTGATTCGGGACATGTGCATATGCCACACATCCAAACACTCTCATGTGAGTGACAAATTTCTTTGTTCCACTCCATGATTCCTCTAGAACTTTGTTCATAACACTTTTGGTTGGACATCTATTAATAATATAAGTTGCACAAGAGACAACTTCTACCCAATACTCATTTGGCAAATGCTTTGCCTTCAACATACTTCTTACCATGTCCATGATGGTCCTATCCTTTATTTCTGCAACACCGTTTTGCTGAGGTGTATGCCTTGTGGTAAAATGCTTGTGTATTCCATGCTCCCTCGATAAACATAGGAAGTCTTTGGAGATATACTCTCCACCTCTATCAGTTCTAAACACTTTTATGTAGTGTCCACTTTTCTTCTCAACAAGAGCTTTGAAGTGGTAGAACTATTCAAACACCTCACTTTTCTGTTTTAGGATATAGACCCATGTATTCCTTATGTAATCATCTATAAATGTCAAAATATAATGGTTGCCAGCTAATGATGGTGTTTGCATTGGTCCACATAAACCTGAGTGGACAATCTCCAAAGGTGCCTTTGCCCTTATACTCTTTCCTGTTGGGAATGATTCTTTCTATTGTTTTCTCAAGATGGAACCTTCACATAGGCTGTCTGGTTTCTCTATGAGTGGTAATTCCTTTACCATGCCTTTTCTATGCAACAAATTCAAACCTCTAAAATTGAGATGACCAAATCTCAAATTCCATAACCAATTGTCATCTTTCACTTCTTCTTGAAATATTTCTTGTGTCACGGCTGATACAACACCTCCTTCCTTCAAGTCTGATCTGATCTTGAGAGAAAACATTCTATTGCTTGTCATATGCACTTTTGCAATGAGCTGTCTACTTGGTGGTTTATTCATGATTGTGCACACATCATTTTTAAAAAACACATTGTAGTCCTTTTGCATAAGTTGTCCAATTCTTAGAAGGTTACATTTCAGGCTAGGGACATAATAGACATCTGGCACGAAATTCTTCTCTCCCTTCTTTGTCAGTATGTCTGCTCTTCCTTTCCCCATGAAAGAGACCTTGCTATGAGTCCCCGTTGTCACTTTATATTTTACACTTTCATCTAGATTGGAAAAAAATTCTATGTTTCCAGTCATATGGTTACTACACCCTGAATCTAAGAACCATACATCTTCTTGTTTTTCTTGCGCTACATTTCAAGATAAAAGGACGCTACCATGGTTCTGATTTTCTTTTTTGAAATTTACACTAGGTTTACTACCCATGTCATTTTTCTTCTTTCTACATTCATTTGCATAATGACCATTCTTTTTTCTATAATGTCATTGGACTTGAGATTTATCATAGCTTTGTCCTTTTTCTTGATTCTGGCTTGAGCCTTGGCTTGGATTCTGATTGCTGCCCCTTCCACTTGTGCTTTCAGGGCTGCTTCTTCAACCTCTGTGTGGGCTTCTTCCTCTTCCTCAGTAGTTTGATCTTCCTCGACCTCTACCTTGACCAAAAGACATTGGTGTCTTAAATTCATGCTCCAATGAGGAGTTTGTTTTTATGTTCAACCTGTGCTCATTAGACATCAGCGATGCATGAAGCTCATCCACTGAAAACTATGAGAGATCCTTTGTCTTTTATATGGCCACTACTATGGCATCAAACCTTGATGGTATACTTCTTAAGACTTTCTCAAATATTCTCCTTTCTTCAAGTGTCTCTCCATGAGACCTGATTTGGGCAACCAACCCAATCACATGTGTAAATAATGAGTCTATATTATCAGACTCTTTCATACAGAGAGT
The DNA here is from genome assembly GCA_034641835.2 of Pinus albicaulis. Classification (NCBI taxonomy): domain Eukaryota; kingdom Viridiplantae; phylum Streptophyta; class Pinopsida; order Pinales; family Pinaceae; genus Pinus; species Pinus albicaulis. The sequence continues at coordinate 1,154,652,000 of CM076582.1, read as the reverse complement.
TTCAAAATCTCTTCTTAGCATTTGAAGTTTTGTTGTCTTCACCTTTACCATGCCTTGAGAGGCTGTCTAGAGGGTGTCCCATGCTTCCTTGGACTTCGTTTCTTCTCCAACGCTTGGGAAAGTACTCTCATGTACTATTTGGAAAATATAGAAGAAGGCTTTGGAGTCCTTCTTATTGTCTCTCAACAAATCTCTTTCTACTTGTGTCAAAGAACTATATGTTGCTGCATCTACTGGTTCTTGGAAACCATTTTCCACCAACGCCCAAATATTTTGTGAGACAAACAGGGCCTTCATTGTAATGGCCTAATAATCATAATTATTACCATTGAACTGTGGTAGTTGTGGATTAGTTAGGCTTGTGCCTGCTGCTGCCATCATGACTGTGTAAACAATACCTTCTCACTGTTGGAGAATCAACTTCTCAAAACAATCTTTCAGCTTCTTCAGTAAAGAGCTGCTCATTCATTCACTGAGAGCCTAGACCTTCTCTGATACCATGTTGGAAAATGTAAATAAAACAACAACAGAGGGATGTGTTTCCCCCGCAACACAAAGAATGAAATTATATGCGGAAATAACATTTACACACAGACAGACAAAGCCAAAAACACAGGAGAGGAATTATTTTTCATTTATTCAACTCTTCTCTATTCATTCATCTCACTAAATAAAAGAAATTACATTTCTTTTATTAAAAAATGGTCGATCTTGAAGATTTAATGTAATTCAATACAGGAATGGACGTATAACAACCAAATTTCCTTCGGCTTCGATCTGCTGTTTATACATGACACAGGGTAAAAAAACACATAAACCCTGACTTCAAATTTTACAGGTCTCAGTTGTGAAACCACATCGCATCCGTGCCCTCATTGCAAATCAGATTTTGGTGATTATAATTTTTAACTGGCGCATACGAGAAAAAACTTAAATCCTTTCGATTGCGATGTGTGATGGCACGATCACATCGCAACGTAAAACAATTTTTGTGGGTTCTTTCCATTAAACATGCAGGAACCTATGTGCGCTATCATCCTAAGCTTGCAACCTGCAATTTGTAGGTGCATCGCATCACAAATGAAATAATTTGTGGGGTGCTAAAGGTAAGCCCTTAAAGTGCGAAGTACGAAACTGCAGGTGGCCTAAAAGGTAAAACATAAATTGTGTGAAGTGCGGATGCACTAAAAGGTAAGTGGTAAAACATGCGAAATGCGAAATCTAAGTTTTGCGATGTGTGATGATGATGTCACATCGCATCATCGCAAGGTTTGGTGCGGGGACCTAAAAGGTAAATGTTAAATGTTGAGAAGTGCGGTATGCGGACGTTTAAGCAGCGGGACGTGAAAAATCGTGAAATGTAAGAAATAAACAGAAAAAAAGGTTTTTAGCAGTTTGGTAATGCGGTAAGGTTTAGTGGGTCCCGCCGATATCGCATCGGTGGAAACTTAACATTCGGTGAAAGGCTTAAGAGGTAAACGCTAAAAGTTGCAGGTTGCAAAATGCGGGCAAAAGTTAAGTCAATGACGGGAAATAGAATGAAACGCAAAGTAAGGACGAGTACTCTATTTTCTGGATTTTACGTGAAACATCTTCAGATTTGAAACCTGGGCTTCATCCTTCCATGCAAAAAAATTCAATGAAGTGTGGGTTGCTACCAGTCCTTATTCATGGTGGTGGTTGGGGGTATTTCCAACATATATTGTTTGCTACATAGCCAGCTTGGAGTCACGAGTTGTTCAATCCTTCACACATGTTTGAAGAGCTCCATAAGGAAGCATTTTGCATATGATCCCGGATCTATTTTGGTACACACAATGTTTGGAGAGAATTGCATCTTTGGTGTGATTGCAGTATTAAGAGGAGTTCGAGTTTTGTGTGAAAATGACCGTGTTTTAGAGCCTAGAGGAGAGCCTACTATAATTTTTTCCCATTGGTGTGGTGAGCGTGGGAAATCCCTCTTCCCATAAGCTGACTGAAGAAGTAAATGGGAAATTGCGCGTGTAACCATCAGATTGAATGTGTTGGAAAGTATAGTTGTTGTGAACTTTGCATGAAGGATTCATGTTCAAATTGATTGAGGAAGAGATTCATTGAGTGTTGTGGCTACTAACTAGTAAATTTTTTGGGTTGACAGTGGGCCAGCTAAACGAGACTGAATATAAAGAACCACGATGGTAGTGGATTCAAGCACAAATTTTCTAGAGGGGGCGTTGGTGTAGGACCATTGGTGTGGAGATTTATTGTTAGATCTGGATTGGGAAAAAACCCCATCTCGCTCTCATTAGAGTTGTGCGTATAGTGGGCCGAAAATTCATGTGCATGTGGTTGTAATAAAGCAAAAGAGCGACCAATGAGAGGCCTGAGGTTGTCCACATATTAGAGGCCTGATCCAAATCTGGATTTCGAGTGAGGGCACAATCTGACATCATAGGTCCCACAATATATTCATTGAAGGTTGTGAGGAGTGAATTTGCAGGTGCGAGACTCATAAAAAAATTTCTGGAGTCAAGATCTCAGAGAGTCAAGAAATTTTATGTGATTAAAACCGTCGAAGGAGTCGCTGCTAGTGCAGCTTGTGAACTACTAGAGGAGAAGCGACATGAGTTGTGTTGGCGTGACAATCCTAGTGACGACTGATGTAAAGTCACATATACTTGACTCCGTGTTGACACTGATTGTGAAGGTAGAATTGAATATACAAACCCGTAAAATCGGCTTCAACTAGCCCAAAATTAGTCGTCGCAGCGCAATCAGGTGACAACTAGAGGCTTCTTTTCAATGGAAAAGGAATCTCTTCATTTCAAAAGGTGCACTGAAGGTGAATGATGAGTCTCTTTTGAAAATAAGATCATTGAACACTAATGAGAAATCATTACAAATACTTAGTTGTGGTTGTTAAGAAGGACTTAATATTGGCCACTTTAAATACCATGTGTGTGTCAAGCGGTTTCTACATTCAGGATTTAGCCAGAGAGGCATATTTGCATGAGGAGTGTTGGTAAAATAGAGGTGAGCCCGTGTGCACAAAAATTATATTAATGGTAGTATATGTGTTAAAATTTTTGAGTTTGGGGTGGATTTAAAGAAGTTTTTTTGTATACCTTTGCTACTATATGTGGTGTCACCTTTGGTGTCATTGGTTACGACGCTTTACATTTCAACAACACCAACAGTGAAAAATTCCAAGTTTACCTTTACCCAAGTTGACCTTTACAATACTCTCTAGTGATGGGAAAGTTATGTTGATCGAATAACAATATGATGCATTGCTCTCGCAAACTTATTGCAGTGTCAAAATAGAAGGTGCATGAATTGAAGTGATGGGTCAAAAAAGGAGACTTAAATATTCTTGAAGAAAATTGAAACTTATGAGGAGAAAGCATCAATGGACAGATGCAATATATTTTTCAGTCGAATTTGGTGAATATTTTCAGGTTGACGTTGGTGGACCTATAGCTAATCAAGTCAAGGATTAGAATGCAGATCTGGATCAACGCAATGAATAATTTGATGAAATATATGAAATCATAAACATATTAATGACATATGTACCATCTTTCTCAGGTATAAATTAATGAAATATTGGAAACTGAAATGAAAATAATACTATGGAAGGTAGATTTATGAAATATGGTTAAGATAATTTTGTTAATTTGAATCACGACAGGAGTAGAGATGCATCAACATTACATATCATAACATCTACATTAGAAGAAAACATCTTATTCCATATACTACATGAATATTGTGAGATTCATAATGCAAAAATATTGTGGGATCTTTTAGAAATGAAGTACAATTTGAATGAAGGTGAAAATGATGAAAGTCTTGTTCTTGAAAATGATGATTGTGCTTTCAATCTCATAAATGATGGTGAACTAAAGATGAAAATGTTAAGGTTGCAATGATGGATGATGAATGTGTGCTTGTAGCTGATATTGAAACATGTGATGATGAAGAAACAACCATTGATATAGAATCTGAATATTTTTATCAACAATGTCGCTCTGATGCAGAGAGGCATGAAGTCAAATTTGATGAGAATTTTGTATCTCATGAAGAGTGGTTCAATCTGATGCATGAAAATCATCTTATTGATGAGTTGTTGTTTGGTGAGAATAGAAGTCCACCTCCATACACAAATCAAATGCAGGACAACATATTTGTAGCAACAAAATTGATTAAATATGTTGAAGAAATGAAACAACCATCTATGTCAACAGATAAAGATTAACAAAGGAAAGATCTGTTTAAAGCGCAGGATGACAAGAATTAGTGTGGTTCTATTTATGAATCTAACATTGTTTTGAAGTGTGCAAATATTGGAAGCGAGGAAGAAGAAATTGTAAACATTAAGGACAAGTATAAGTCCCAAGAACCTGCAACATTAAATACAAAGAATGTTAACCTACAATCAAGATCAAGAAAGAAGATATTAAGAGTTCAAGGGTTCCACCTTTGGTGTAGAAACAAAAAAAGGAGAAGCTCCACCACTATCTTATGGCAAGAAATGTGAAGATGAAACTTCACCAGCAAATGAACAAGAATGGACCCTTTATCTAGAAGAAAAAAATGAAAGCTCAATTATCAAGTTCCTTTTATGTATCATTGTAATGCTAGTTGAGACTGAGACCATAAAGTGTATGGTATTCATGTTATTCTTTGATCCATTTATCCATTAAGACTGGAAATTGGAATAATGGAGAAATGTAGAATTCTCCATACTATTCTATTATTAGAGATTTGTTGTGATTAGTTAGACTTTATCCTATTCTTAAGGAATTTGTTCAATTCATCAACAAAATTCCAATATTATTTATGTATGAATTGTTTGGTGAATGATAGAAGTGTCATGTGTAGGCACTCTCCAGGTTGAGCTTGGATCACATGAGAGATGCTCGTTTCCTCTATATTTTGTCTCCTCTAATTTTAAGTTTGGGAATACAAAGGATACTTTTAAATGTTCTTTTCTTTTGGAATATCAAAAAGGTTTTTATCGCAACAAAATTTCTTCCTTGTTATGATATAACTGAAGTAAAGAGGGACCTTTAAAGTTATGAATGATTTAATCAGAATTAAGAGGAATATCTACGTTAAGGATAAACATGTAATAACGATCAAATATGCAAGAAAAATAAACTAGGAAAATTTGACTATTAATTTTTTTTAATTATTTAGTGCTAAATATTGTCAAAATACAAGCTAAGTGATCCGTACACACGCTTGCATATTGGAGCATTACAATGGAGGATTCCAAACCAATTTATAGGTTTCATCTCATGCAATAATATGGGAACCAATACTCTATGCCCGAAATTCATGTATTGTAGACTATGGGAACCAATACTATGTTCTCGAAAATCATGTATTGTAGCCTTAATAACTTTAACTCTTTGACCAAGTCAACTTTACCTCAAATTGTATCTTTATGTCTTGGCAAAAATTTTCATATCCAATCCAAAAAAATCTGATTCCCCCCATCACTCTATAATTTCCTAGATACACATGCATTATTAGATCTTATAATCACATTTTATTTTTAGAAAACAAATAATCTCCAAAGTAATTTTTTTTTTTTTTCATTATATGGGCACTTAAAAATGATACCATCTTCTCTTGTTCCCATTGTTTTAAATTCAATATGTAGTTATGCTCTCATGTCCATGCCACTATGTAGCCTCCAAGAATTTGCTAACTAATTTTACCATATGTTACTGTTGATGGGTTGGAATATACTACCAACAACAAGGGGATCTCCCCAGTGTAGAATCCCAACTAGACTCTACACCATTTTGTTTGGGAGTCCCATCTGGCATGTGGGCCTAACTTCCATCTCATTGATTGAAATTGGTTTTGGACATAGCATGAGGTAATTTTCAGAGAACAAATAAATATTTAACAAATGCAAGTATGTAATATATGGAAATTTAACATGTAAGGTACCATGAATAGCAACAAAATAACATCAAAGAATGAATCTCAAGAAAATAAATGTTATAAAAGCTTCAAATTAGATCCATACACATAACAAGGGTAGTTTAATAAATCATGAATAAGTTCATGATCAATAACACCATGAACGCATTAGTTAAAACAAAATTCTACAATGATATACTTCTCAAGTCAATAGAACAATTCATTGACATAAAAACAAATTAAACACATCATATACCATCCATTCGCTACAACAAAAATATCACAAGGCTCGATGACACATGAAGAAATTGCACACCAAATTTCATAAATCTTGAAAAATTAAAATGAAATCCATGGCACCATCACATGCGAAGCCTATCAGTCCATGAGTGGAAATATGAAACCAGTTCTTGCATTCATTAAAATATCTATTAGTTCTTAGACAATATTCACCACTGATTCCAATAAGAAATGTCCTTTACATATTTTCATGAAGAAATATTTATAGAAAATTGGGGGACCTTTCATATACCCTTGTGACTCTTGAGTTACCTCATGACCCTTCACATTCCCATGAGACTCTCTACTCTATCTTAGTCTCTTATCCTAAACTATCTTATTATATTATGAAATAAATGCTTGTATTATGCTAATCTAGTTATAGGAAAATCTCAAACATTTATATGTAATTCCTATTCAAGTTATGTGAGATAAAGCTTGTATTCCTTTGTAATGTTTATAACATTATGCTAATCCTCGTCTCCATTCAATGAAGACATTCTAGGGCATACGAAAATAAATTTTTCTTCTTATCCTTGATCTGATTAGATATGGTTGCGAGCTTGCTGTATATCCTTACAGGTTCCACCATGTACTGAGTAATTGTCTCTTTTGTAACCTGTAAGTTTTCCATGGTAAAATATTGCTTAAATGGATTGAGGAATTCTTGAATTTATTGCAGAACTTACTCTTGTGGCCTTACTTCATCGACCGATCGAATAGAAGGATATTTTTGCACTTCAATAAGAGATTCCAGACCACTCAATAGATTCTTATATGAATCTAATACTCTACCCACACATTTTGTTAACTTGTCAGGTGAATGGACCTGGATGCAGATTTGAACCTTGTCATCTTTAGAAGTTATCCAAACCTTCCTTGAGAGAAAATTTGGTGCATCTCGATAGTGAGTAGTCCAGTCATGTATATTATGGATATTTTCAGTGATCTGTTTGAGTAAAGATGCATTTTCTTTAGATTTTTCTTGTATGGACAAAAACGTTGTTGTAGCCTCATGAAACTTCAACATATATTGATATACCAAGTTCATCGCATCTTTTAACATCACTACTTGTTCTTGAATGGATGCTTGCGATCCTTTGCTACTTGAATGGGCTAAAAGGAAAACCTAGTCCTCCTCTTGTACCTATGCAACTATTTGCTCACAGGCGTAAATATTGGCTTGTAATTCAACAACCTATCTATTCAACCTACTTATATTCAATTATTTTGTGGTCATAGAATTTTTCGAAGTTGAATCCATCATCTCAAGGTTCGTCGTATAGCTAGGATAATTTATTTCTCTGTGACCATTAATATGGGCTTAATTGGGTCGTTAAAACCATAATAATACCCATAGAGTAATGTAACATGACTCCGTGACGAAAAACGGAGAGCGGATGGCTCATGAACCCTGAAGGTCTAGGGTTTCTATCAGGCTCTGCAATGGAGGAATATGTCCTCTCCAGACCTCTGACTTCCGACTACTGTACACCTGCTCCATAGCAATCAACTGCAACAAGACTCCTTACAATGGCGTCCCTTTTCGGGGGGGGGTTCAACACCTCCCCCAGGCTCCAGTGTGATTCCAGCTTCCAAATCAGCTACGACCTCCATTCCTTTTCAATTTGAAAATTTTGTTATGTAGGACACTCCAGCGGTGAAAGAAACTCGAAATGAGACACACGATGTGGAAGATATGACCCATGAGGTAGACACTACAGCGAACAGGAAGTTCCCAAGGAAACTTCTCCAACATGCAAGCCCATATCAGCAGAGCGACCCAAAATCGAACTCCCAAGTCATAGAATCAATGGAAAAATTCAGTTTATGAAGGACCATGTCCTCATAGGCAAGTTTATCGGCATCTGGCCGACTAAAAAAGCTCTACAAGGTTGGATAGCGGCAAAATGGAAACCTAAGGGACATGTAACCCTTCAGCTTGGCCCAAAAGGGTTCTTCACAGTGGTCTTCAACTGTATTGAAGATCGAAACAGAGTCCTCGACAACGGTCCTTATTTCTTTAACTCAGTTGTTCTATATTTACGGGACTGGGTTGAACGATTTAACCCAGACAAGGAGGATTTCAGTTGGGCACCAGTGTGGATTCGGCTGTATTCTCTTCCGCTGGAATACTAGGATAAATAATCATTGAAAGACATTGGAAATGGGTTGGGCGAGTTCATAAATATAGCTGAAGAAACTAAACTTCGAAGATACACCTCATATGCACGCACCTGTGTCTACATGCGCCTAGATAAAGCTCTCCTGGATTCGGTAAGTCTCTACCATGATGATTTTGAATGGATTCAACCTTTTGACTATGAGCATGTACCTTTCAGGTGTCGTAAATGTCATGTTCATGGACATTTATTCTGTGATTGTCCTTTAAATGCCCAGCCCAAGACTGCGGAAGCCTCTGACAAACTTGACCCTGAAGGGTTCACCAAAGTGACCAATAGAAAGAAGACTCATAAAAATCCTGCCTCAGGAAAAAATATCATCCAAGATAACTCCTCCAAGCCTTCCACCAGCAACAACTTTGAGGTTCTCGCCAAAGAAAACGAGCAAGACCAGGAAAAACTCAAGCAACACTCATCTCCCTCCAAGCCATCCCAAAACCCCCCTCTTTCAGACTATGACCCTATCCCTCCGCCTTTACATGATACCCAAGCTCCTCAAGCTCTACCTCAAAAGGAGCTTGACTAGAAACCAAACAGAATGGATATTGACTTCTTTTTACAACAACCTTTTCTCTCAATCGATTCCATGGAAGGAAGTAGTCAGGCTCAAAACATGGAGGAGGAACCAGAAAGCATAGACCTAAGAGGCTTGGACATCTTCGAACTAGAGTAAGCTTGCCATAAGAAAGAATTTTATAAAATTCCAGAAACTCAGATAGCCAACCTGGAGGTCATCATTGCCAGAGCTTATCAGCAGTGAAAATTGGGAATACAACCTGGGAGTCTATGGGATGGAGCTCAAATACCCAAAGGCTCCAAAAAGAGAGGGAGAAAGATATATCTGTAGTGCACCATCATCATAGGTCAGATCATGGTGGAGTCAAGAAGGTATTCAAAGCTGACAAAGTACTACAAGCCCCTCCCTAATAGTGAATCATGAAGCTCACATCTTGGAATCTAAGAGGGCTAAATAGCCCAGGGAAATATAGAATGTTCAAAAACATGATAAAGCAGGAGCAACCTCATATTTTCTTCATGCAAGAAACAAAATGTAACAGCACCACTCTAGGTAACATTCTCTCAAAAGCTTGGCCAAGATGTCACTCAGTGGTAGTGGACGCCTCAGGGGCTTTAGGAGGTTTAGCAATAGCTTGGAATCCATAAGATATTTCGCTCACAGACTTCCATGCTTCACATCATATCATACAAGCAACATTCCATATCATTGGAACTAATGTACATGGGCATCTAACCAATGTATATTTTCCTCAGGATGCGGGTAATAAGAAGGCACTGCTTGATACTATAGCATCTCTCAACTCCAGCAGACTCCACCCTCTCTGGATCATCGGAGGCGACTTCAATATGATAATAAGGCTGGCAGAAAACATGGGAGGAAGAGCCAAGCTTGAGATTGAAAGTGGGCACTTCCAGGACTTCATAAAAAACAACTGGCTAATTGATCTGCAATTCATCAATGGCATATATACTTGGAGTAATCGAAGAACAGGGAAGCAGCAGATAGCCTCCAAATTAGATAGATTTCTAATATCTAATAATGCCATTCACCTTGGTGGGGATATCTCGGCATCAATCTTGCCCCTCTCCGGATCGGATCATTGGCCCATATCCCTCCAATGGCAAAGACCAAGCAACTCTACGCGGCGACCTTTCCATTTCGAAGCTTTTTGGCTTTCTCATCCGCAATTCCATGAATTTTTTAGGTCGACATGGACGAGCTTTTCTCCTCCTGAAGGATCCAAAATGTTTCAATTCCAACAGAGGCTCAAACATCTCAAGCTGACCATAAAAAAGTGGAATCACACTAATTTTGGAAATATCTTCCAAGCTCAGAAAACCCTCAACCAAGAAATGATGGCTCTTCAACAAAAATTCATTAATGAAGAGCGTACGGAGGAGACAATGGAACAAGAACAACAGCTTCAACATCAACTAGATGTAAGAAGGAATCAAGAGGAGATACTCTAGAAGAAAAAATCCATAGTTAGATGGCTAAAAGAGGGGGAGCGTAACACCAAATTCTTCCACAGAACCACCATCCAGAGGTGAATGCATAATACCATAACACAAATTCAGACTCAGCAGGGGGAAAGGGTCGAAGACCATGCAGAAATTGAAGAGGAGCTCATCAATCATTTTAAGACGGTTCATCAAGAGCCCCAAATCAATAGACAACCAGCTAAAGCAAGAATCACTCAACACATTCCTAGAATCATTACGGAGGAACATAATCAAATGCTCCTCAGACTAGTTACTCTCCAGGAAGTTGATTTGGCTATGAAACAACTCAAGGAAGGAAAAGCTCCGGGGCTGGACGGTTTCACGACCACCTTCTTCCACACTTTCTGGGATCTTATAAAAGAGGACATATGGCAAGTGGTTGATGAATCACGAACTCTTCACTGGTTGCTCCCTTCTCTAAACACAACCTTTATATCCCTCATACCTAAAGAAGAACACTCTATTATGCCGAATAAATTTCGACCAATTACCTTATGTAATGTTATTTATAAAGTCATCTCCAAAGTCATAGCATCAAGGTTGAAACTGCTCCTCCCTTTGCTCATCTCGCCAGAAAAATCAGGATATGTGGAAGGTATGCAAATTTTGGATGGTATAATCCTCACTCATGAGGTTATACATTCTCTCAAGCTATCCAAACAGGTAGGTATGATTCTCAAAATAGACATATCTAAAGCTTTTGATAAATTGAGTTGGTCTTACATCTAAAAAATACTCTATGCTTTTAGCTTCTACCCCCTTTGGGTGAGATGGGTAATGAGTCTAGTCAATTCCACCCTTTTCTCCATACTCATCAATGGCATCCCTTCCTGACCTTTTAGCCCCTCACGAGGCATCATGCAAGGCGACCCCCCTTCGCCATTTCTTTTTGTGTTAATGGCGGAAGGATTAGGACGTCTTATCAAGCATGCTCTCCATTCCTAGCAACTCAGAGGAATTTCCATCCATCATTCCCCAAATGTTACCCACCAACAATTCATGGACGATAATATGCTATTCGGATACCCCTCTGTGCAAGAAGCTTCTAAACTCAAATCGCTTCTTGATGAATTTTCCGAGGCCTCGAGAGCTAGCATCAATACAACAAAATCCCAAATTTTCTTCTTTTATACTCCAATCATAACTCAATCTGCCATAGCCCACATCCTTGGATTCACTATAGCTTCACTACCCTCCAAATACCTGGGAGCACCCCTAACTGACTCTGCCATTAAACATACCTCTTGGAAACTACTTCTGGAAAAATTGGAAACCCGTCTTTCTTCATGGACTTACCGAGCTCTTAATATGGCTAGTCGACTGGGGCTAATCAAAGCAATTCTACAAGCCATGCCACTCTATCTCTTCTCTGTTTTGGCTGCTTCAAAGTGGGTCCTTAAGAAGATCAAAAATATGCAACGCAATTTCTTATGGGGAGCCACAGGAAAAAATCGCAAATGGGCTCTGGTAAAGTGGACTACAGTTTGCAAATCCAAAAATAATGGAGGGGTAGGATTACGAGACCCCCATCAAAGCAATGCAATCATGGGTGCCAGAATTTGGTGGCAATGGTTAACGGCTCCAAATATGCCTTGGGCCATCATATAGATAGAAAAATATGAAAATCGAAGGCCTCCTAATGATCTAATCAGATTCACACCTACAGAAAAGGGCTCTCTGATTTGGAACGTGGCTAGACGACACTATCACTTGATACAACAACATATTTTCTGGGAAATAAGATATGGTTCTACTGCTTGGTTTTGGACGGACTCATGGCAGCAACAACCAAAACTATGCAGTATTTACCAACCTCCACAAAGTCTAGATTGGGATGAGCAACATATAGAAGTGGTACAACAACAATGGACTCAAAGCCTATACCAAGGATACAGACAATGGCGCCCGGTAGCTAAACTAATCAGAGCTGGAACAGAGCATACCCATAATGCCATAGAAACTGAACTCCAAAATCGCAAAATCAGATTCTCTGACAAAAAGGACATATTAAGATGGGGATACACTCCAAAAGGGGCATTCACAACTAAGGAGGCATATAAAAGCTTATGTAATTATCCAGCTCCTAATGATCTTTTATGGAATAGAATCTGGACTCCTATAATTTGTCCCAAGGTTTCTATGTTCTTATGGCTGATAGGAAATCAACGAATTCTCACCTTGGACAATCTAAAAAAATGAGGTTATCATGGACCCTAAAGATGTTTGAACTACCTGCAATAGGAAGAAACAATACAACATCTCCTTGACGACTGTCCTCTTGCCACACATCTCTGGGAGAAAAATAGCTTCCGTTTCCAAAGAAAATGCAAAGTATCAGAGGATCTAATCAATACAATTCGCAATTGGAAGCAGGATCCCTATAAAATTAGGCTACTCAATAAACTATGGAAAATACTACCTGGGATCATCTTATGGATGATTTGGAAAGAAAGAAATCGGCGCATCTTCAAGGATTAGAGTACGCATTTAGAAATCATCTGGACCAACTTAAGTCATAATCTTCAGGAAACCTTGGCTCTCCATACATGGCATGAGGAGGATTTTCCTACACTTCGACAAGAATAGAGCATATTGGAGAACTGGAATCTACAACTTCCCATGCCTCAAAAAGCACAAGGAAGCACACCCAACACTTCCACTGTGACTAGCAAATGGATGCCCTCTCCTCAAGGAAATTTCAAACTCAATTTGGATGGGGCTTCCAAGGGCAATCCTGGCAAGGCTGGGTTTGGTGGCATCTTCAGGGATCACACAGGCACACCTCTCCTGATCTTTATGGGCAACATAGGTTGGGACACGAACAACTCAGCTGAGTTAGAAGGCTTATGGAAGGGTCTCTCTTTAGCTCATCAGTATGGATTTCATCCTTTGGGGATTGAAGGGGACTCACAAATCCTTATAAATATGGAAAATCAGATACTCCAGGGAACCCATGCACACAAAGTGGCCAGGAGCTGGAGGCTGGCTGCTAGATTGGAGATGATAGAACACTGGCTCAACTCAAACAAAGCGGTCATCTTCACACATGTCAAAAGAGATGGTAACAAGGTCACTGACTTCTTGGCTAACCGAGGAGTTGACAATGAGCACACCCTACTTACTGGATCGATAGATATCTTAAATGATAGAGCCAAAATACATGAGTGTAACACCTCGGTGCAGAACGATGTAGCCCCCCCCGGATGCAGGTGTTGAGACGGAGGTTTAAGGCAATAGGACATGGGGCTGGCAAGTGGCTGAGACACTTGGACATGCTTGCCGCCACCATGCATGAGCTCATAAGCCTCTGGGTTGTCAACCAGAATGTCTTAAATTCGACCAATGGCTAAGATCTTTCTTCCGCCTTCGTAAAACATTCTCTGCAACTAAATTCAGAACCCATTTATGGATCATTAAAGTCAGGAGCTCAACGAGGCATCCGCAACTTGAATTTCAAGATGGAAGAGAAACGAGCTCATTCTATGTCTCCTCCTCCTCCGTTGCAGAACTTTTTCTCTCCAACCGCTGTGAATCCTTGTTCCTGAACTGCTATCGGTCGTTGTTGTATAATTGCTTGTTGTCTTGAGCTGGGAGATGGAATCCATCTCTCTTGAAACAGACTCTGTAACCTCAGCTCTGTTACCCTTGATTTCTCCATTCATTCGCCACCCCTTTGCACTGCTCCCTCGCATTCACGTACACCCCTTTCTAAGAGTGAAACCATGCCCACACTTCATCATCGCATGCGCTGTAGGAGGGGCATCACTAGAGGCCGTCCTCAGCGTGCTCCCTCTTCTTCCAGCTCTGATACTTCATCCCCATCCTCTGAGTACTTCGCTGGTAGGTATCCAAATACTAGAAGTGGCAGAGGCAGATCCCACTCAGCTAGCCATAGAATGGCCTCCTCCGCTCCAGCTTCCCTTGCCTCCCTCACCTCAAAGTTGCCTCAAACAACCCACTTTTCTTTCAAATGCACATTGAACCATCCCAGAATAATTGCCACCATCTCTATCTCATTTTGGGAAGAGCCTCAGATAGCTGTTGCAGGCATGCACTCAGGAGGGAAGGATGCAGGGTCTACTCAGGATGAAGATTTGAAGATTCAGAAGGAGGATAAGCACAAAGAGAAGGCACCAATTGACAAGGATGCTAGTTCGCACCGAACGGGATGCACCATGCAAGGTGCTACCTCTCATGTGGACAAGCCAGCTATGGATGATGATATGGAGGCTTACAGGTGACTCATCCTTGAAGAACCAACTCATCCTAATGATAGTTAATCCTTTTATATTCTGCAATTATGTGTATGTCGAGTCCCAGACTTCAGGGGCTAAATTTGAGTTTTTTGTACTGATATCATGTATTTTCTCTCTGAGATACTGGTTTCTAAGGTTGTTACCCCTGCGTGGGCAGTGTTTTTCACTGAATGCTCTATGTTTGGGCTGGTTTCCCCATGTGGGCAGTCCTCAAACAGTATTTTTTCTAATCATGCCACATCTACTGGGCAACGCATAGGCTACGGCCACGATGTAGACTATTTCTTCTTTTTAATAGATTTAACTTAACTTAGAAAAAAAAATGGGCTTAATTATGATCTTTGCATAACACTTTCTCCTTTCCTACATGATTTTGCACTAGATTTGATTAAAAGTGGGCTTCAAAATATCCATCACTTTCTCTTCCTCCTGTGGTATGCCTAGATATTTTAATGGTAAATGTTCGCCAATAATAGGAGTGGAAGTAGGAATGTACAGAGGAAGTAAATCTATCTGTGTCTCATACCCTTTAAGTTTTTGGTCATCTACTATGTTTCTTTTTTCTCCATTTGGCCTATTTTGTTCAATTTTCTTAGCAAGATCCTCTTGTTGCCTCTTAGAATCCTCCTCTTCTAGCCTTTTCTTTTCCTTTTCAACTTTCCTTCTTTTTTCTTCTTTGACCTTTAATTTTTTTTCCTCCTCTTCATACTTCTTTCTCATCTCTTCCTCTTCTTGTTTCTTCATTTTTTTGGATTCTTATTTTATCCTCTCTTCCTCCTCCTTATTTTATTGTTCTTCATCTAGTTTTCTTATTCTTTTCGCGTCTTGTTGTTTGTTCAGAAGTTCTTCCTCATTTTCATCTATTTTCTTACGCTGCGCTTCCTCCATTTTCCTCTTCATCTATTTTTCTCTACGATATATAGTGACATTCCTTTCTTGTAGACTTTCCCCTTATTCATCATGTTCCTGTTGATATTTTGGGTTTTCCTGTTTGTTGGATCCTGTATTGGTTCCTTTTTGTTGGTCATCCTTCTACTTCTTCTGCTTCCATTTTCATTTTGTTGCTCTTTCTTTCTTTTGAGAAAATCTCTTCAGTATTCAAGACTCATATCTTCTATGTCCCCATTATCCATTTTCTCTTCTTCTTCATCTGCTACTTCTCCTTGTTACTCATTTGGGCCCAATTCCCTAGAGGAATTATAAAATTTCTTGACCTTATCCTCTTTTCTTTGCTACTCATGTTTGTAGGACCAACAAAAGGAAATTGATTTATAATTCAAGGCTAAAATACCCCTTGTGTCATACTTATGGATACCCAGGTCAATGAAACAAAACTCCTTTATCTTCTTCATCTTCTTCTTCTCCTTGTTGCTCATTTGGGCCCAATTCCCTAGAGGAATTATAAAATTTCTTGACCTTATCCTCTTTTCTTTGCTACTCATGTTTGTAGGACCAACCAAAGGAAATTGCTTTATAATTCAAGGATAAAATACCCCTTGTGTCATACTTATGGATACCCAGGTCAATGAAAAAAAAATCCTTTATCTCTTCAGCCTCAACCTCGACTTATTTGAAATTTTCAAGATAATATGCCCAATTGTTAGAGGAAAAATATGCCATGGTCCCTTCATTCCTTTTTAAATTGATTTGAATAACCCAGTATCCACCTAGTAACAAAAATTTTGCAAGAGCACTCTATCTGTTGCTAATGTTAGGAGATCATAAGGAGGCTTATATGCGCCAAAAAATATGATATAAATTTCTTCCCTAATAGGGAACCATTGTCCCACCTTGATAAGATAATTTCAGGCTTGTTTTGACATACAAGGTGGATCATGACCAAAGAGTGCCTCATATAACAGAGTAATGAAATATTCTAAGGTAGTTTCAAATGAAGCCATGTAACACAGGTTCAAAAAGAACTTGTAGTAGATATGGACTTGTTTAAGTGCCTCCAGGGTCCATTTCAGACTCTATCCTTGAAATTGACAGTTGGCACAAACTGTATCAAGAAGATAAGAGGTGATGTAGAATTCTAATGGCTTCCCCTTCTCTAGATATTCAACCACTTGAATATTGGACGTACATATGACAAGATGCTTTCCTAGTTGAATATGGTACCCCTAGTGGCCACCGCATGCACAAGAGGTACCCATGATCCAAGGAAGGTGTCAATATATGCCATCCCCTACAACATATTCAACATAGTAGTCATCAACTAATATACCTTTCTTAGGTCCATTGTCTTATAAATCTGATCTAGTTTGACCCTAAAAATGGAGGGGTCCTACCACCATGATATATATATATATATATATATATATATATATATATATATATATATATATATATATATATATATATATATATATATATATATATATATATATATATATATATATATATATATATATATATATATATATATATTGTATCTTCAGTAGTTTCATTGAAATATGTCAACCACCTATTTTTGAATGATTCCTCCCACTCAGGCATCTTGTAGTAGTCGACAATTTCAGTGGCACCAACATAGGCTAAACTCCCTCCATCATGTCTTTTTATAGCCCATTGACTAAAATTTTCACATTGGAACAACAAAACACTATTTTAAGCACATGTGAACACTGGTGGATGCACAAATACCTTATGAAACCAAGATATTTTTATGTTGATGTAGACTTTGAAATCATCCCTATATTTTTGGATGTTCTTATTAGCAAAATTGGAATAAATATCCCACCAATTAAACTTTGTCTTCTTATTAATATTGCAAGTTGTGTCTCCATAAATCGGTAGAGTAGGCTGGTTATCCATGACCCCGTCTATGGTGCTCTCTCCTCAAGTTGGGCTCCTACCCAAACCCCTGCGAGAACTCTTTATTACATGTTGCACCATCTCTCCAGAAAATGATGAAATAATAATGCAATTGAGATTAATGACACTTGACATTTCAAATATGTGATCCCCAGATAATGAGGTTAACATGAATAAATTCCCTAACCATAGATAAAATATGTCAGATACAAACTAAAATATCACTTGGTCAAAGTTGGGTTATGAGAGAATGTCACAATCTTGAGTTTGTGAGATAGGTTTTATAGAAGTTCAGAAGGATAGGTCGTAGTTTTCAGTAGGTCACATGGTGGAAATTCACAAGCCTTCCTAGCTCTGAATAGTGTGATAATGTGAATAAGTGACTATTATGAGTTGGGTGTACAAATATCTGCAAGTCACAAATGTTTTCTTGTCGCAACCAGTTATGCCTATTAGTGCGACTAGGTGATCATGCGATTAGTAGTGTAGAAGGGATAGTCACATTGGTCACAACGTGAAATGGTTACAAAATTAAATAGTTATTAAACTACAGCCTTGTGACTTGGGTGAAGGGAGATATAGTAGAGGGTCTTAGATCCATTTCTATTTGTGGTTCGTAATGACTACCCCACTATTTTCTTGCGATAAGCGATTGCGAACAATTCATGACCTAGGGAAATATATCAGGTTTACTGTTGAGCATTTGGTCCATAATTGCATTCAATTCTTCAGTTTTAGAGTGATCCTAGAGACTTAATGGACCAGAAGACATCGTCGAGAATCATCTAACATTGATTAGGGTTTTATCATCTAGCAATAAGGATGATAGTTTTTGGATCATGTGCCTATGAAAAATGGTTGATGGCATGAAGAATGGAGAGAGGCAGAAAGAATGGAGAGAGGAGTTCTCACACATGTGGGAGAGGGATGTGAACAACACAATTGTCATTCTAGGGGTAAAGGGATGAGGAGAGTGGAGCATGGCGGATAGGATATGTAGAATGAGCGTGACAAGGTTTTTGAAGATATGGTTGCAAAAGGGTTTAGGGAATACCTAGAGGCATCGTAGAGAGGGCATGTGCAACTGGAAAAAATTGATAGAAAATAATGATTAGGGGAAGAAGGAACATCACTTACCCCGAGCTCATGAAGTCGTTGGTTGGGAGGCACTCTATTAGCTTAGTAATGGATAGTAGAAATTAAGTGAAGGATAGTGGAGAGAGAATTTTATAAAATGAATTTCATGTAAAAAGAAGAGGGGTTGTGAGTGGAATGTGAAACGAAAGTGGTTTCCTGTGACATTCTTAAGGTGAGATCACATAGTGAGGGTGTGCTTAGTCACAAGTCACATTGTTGTCTCAGTTGGAAAGTCATGTGACATACCATGTCACGAAGTTTCTAGACTCAAAAAATGTGATTATGCGTCTGTGTGATGGTGAAGGTCAGTTATCGTAGAGAGGTAGTCGTGCGCGACCTGGAGGAGGATGATCAAATGTCACATCATCAAGGGTTAGAAAAAGGTCATCTAATGCGATTAGCGACTTAGGAGAGAAAACTTGAGGTAGGCTTTGTGATTTTATATTTTCCTAAGTCTCACAAGAACTAGATAATTCAAGGTAGGATGAGAGGCCATAGAATTCCAAAGAGAAAGATTGGGGAGTCTATTATGGGGGCCTCAAAATTTTTGTAATAAGAGAAATTTTAGGGTTGTTGTAGTCGATATAAAAATTGGTGATTTATTGGTAGAACCTCAAAGTCTCTATTTGACCACTATTTAAAATGAAATCACCCCTTGTGGAAGTGTCATTCTGAGCTCATGGGTCCCACTAGTGTTTCTCGGTTACCATTTTTTATCGATCACAATCACATCACCATTTTTACTTGGCTTACTTTAAACAACTTCAAAAATTAAGGAATGAAACCAATGGCTTCGATAAGGATCTAGATAATAATGCATGGGTTGATAAATATAGGGATCATGGTGGATTTATGGTGTTTCTTTGTGACCATCGAGCATATTAATTACCCCGAAGGAGTCACTTCAAGGAATATCAAGAGTTGCTCTGCTACTAGCAGGCCTATTCAGTATGCCAATGAAGTCATATTCATCACCTCTCTATGCAGGAAGATTTTCTCAATATGTTACCCTTTTATTTAATTATATTATATGTGTGTGAACTTTGGAATCGTTTATTAGGAATTTACATCGTGAGGGTGGATGATGGATCTCAAATTATTTTACATGCAAGAGAGGTTGCTTCTTGTTTTTAAAGATTATTTATTTTCCCAAAAGGGTTTTCCATTACAATTTTTTCCTTATCCTTCTTGAGCCATTGGATCTAAACACAAACTTGGAACCTTCAAAGCCAAGTCAAGTGCAAGAATCATGTTGCTAAGCATAAAATTTCTCGACTAATCAGGGTTCCCCTCCTAACTTGTTCCTTCTATTCAAAAAATGATTTTACTTAAATATAGTGAATACCAAACATAGACACAAATTGAGTTATGTATCCATTGGTTTACCGGCTTCCTCAAATTTATGGCACAAGTTCAATTAGGTTAATTTCCATTAACTCTTTATTAAAATGTAGAGACTTTATTTATATACAAGAGGCTACTACAATGCAGAAAATGTGCAAAAAATGCATGGAACTAAATGAGATGAAAAACCAAAAGAAACAAAATATAAAGAGAGATATGTATATGGGTGAGTGGTAAACTAGAAGATCTACTAGGTAAAGTAAAACTTATGATATTGACCATTTATAGGAAGAGGTTGAGTCCTCCCATCTAGGGTCTAAAGTTGATAGGTATGCTAACCAAGTCTATCTTTGACCTAAAATGATTTGATCCACAGGGATTGAAATTTGATATGTTTACCCTTATCCTAATGGGCTTTATCCCATTTGAGGACAAGGTCACTTATGTTAACCTCATTTCTCCTTATTTATTTATTATCGAACCATCTCTTGATTTGGTTTTAATGTATATAAAATTTATCTCTATCCTTCTACCTCTCTTCCCCAGTTTGAGTAAGGTATTGATCCAATTTTTCATGGTAGCACTACAAAACAAATGACATTGGCAATTGCTCAAAAACTGTCACCATAAGCTCATTGGTGATGGTAAAAAGTGCCTTCGTCACCAAAACCTGAATGTCACCTAAGGTGGCGTCACCAAACATATAGGTGTTATGGTGAAATTAAAGGTTCATAACCAATAATGATTTTAATGATGGACAATGACCATCACCATTTCATATGAGAAATGGTGACATACCTTAGCCTCGGTCACCAAAAAATGGAATGCCACCAAAGGCAGTTTCGCCAAAACTACAAGTGTTGTGGTGAAATTCAAGGTTGTCACAAATAATGATTATAATGACATATAGTGACCATCACCATTTAATATGAATGAAAATGATTTATGGTGATGGAACTTTCATGTCTGTCACTATTAATGCATATATACGGTGGCATTCATTGACCGTCACCATTTCATATTTTGGTGAGGGTCAAAAAATGTCATCATTGACTCATTGGTCATGGTCAAAAGAGCCTCCATCACCAAAAAATGATCAACATCATTCCATATGAATATTAGGGCACGATGGAATTGAACCACAAACCTCATTCTTGTAAAGAAGGTGCTCTTCCATTGAGCTAACACCCTTTAGAGATTAGACTTTAAAAATTTAGGCCTTGAAACATTATAAATTGTAAATTCTACAAATTTCAATAAGCTATAAAACTTTGTGAAATTCGTGGAAAATATTATAGTAAATAAGAAAAATAACATCAAAGTTGCAGGTCCCTACCTAATGGTTATGGAATTTATGAAAAGTGCATGGAGGCATGTTACCCAGATTAATCCCTCTTGCGGACAAGAGTGATCTCCCTAGTACTCCAATGAGTAACTAGAAACACAGACAAAACAATGTCACTTTCCTTAGCCTATAACTGAAACATGAAACATGTAGTATGCGAAAAATCACTTAACTATTAAAAAAGTGCTTGTAAAATTCCTTTCAATGCTTTCCACAACCAAATTTTCCTCAATGATTAAGATTCTCTCCAAATGTTTTCCACGGCTTCTCCATGATGCACCAAAAGAGATTTGCATAGACAAAAACATTCAAAGGGATCAAAGGCATCTCACATATAAAAGAAAAAGTAGATAAAATCCTTAGTATAGCATATAACATATCAATGAATCAATAATCAGTTATAAACAATGTGAGTGATCAAGGAATCCCACAAAAAACATTGAAATAGACGCAATTAGGAAAGAACAATTAGTTTGCATTAAAAGAAAGAGGGGAAAGAAGCTTACAACCTAGTGCCTTGATGTCACAAGCCTCTTCCAATGGTTTCCTTTCCTTCCCTTGATGACAAGCTCTTGAGACCAAAACCAACAGCATGAGTTTAAGAATCCAAGTCTCTCCTAATCTCTCATTCCTATGTTGAATTTATAGGAAGGATGAGGATGTTTCTAGTTCCACTTCTCAGGGGATATGACCCTTAAGAAAAGGAATTTAGTTCCATATACCAAGGGATGAGGCGCAGGTATGTAGAGTTTCGAGGTTTCTAGTTTGGATAATATTCCTCAAACAAAGCTTCTAGAACTTAATTTTTTATTTTTACGGGCGTGAATGAACCTGCGCACCTTTTTTTAGGAAAACTACGCAGATCTGCATAGTTTTTGTACAAAAGAACTGTGCATTTGTCGGTTTTGTTCAGGAACACTCCGTAGGTGTTTAATTTTTTTTTTTAAGAAATGAAAACCAGAATTCCTCTTGTCCCTGGCATTATGTTACTTCAAGCTTCATAGGGGATTCACTTGAGACACTCCATCAAATGGCGAGATATCCAAATCGACAATCATGGTGACAAATTTTAGTGTAACAGATTTCCCCCTAAAGTGAAAAGCTAGAAAAAATGTTTGATGGCTAAAACGCTTTATCATTTCAAAGGTTCAGATCAAAGACCAGTTGGTTGAAGACCTGAAACAAACAATCAAGGATTACCATATCATGCTTTCATATAAACATCACTAAGGTAGGAATTCCCATACTCAGAGTAAACTTAACTCGATGAACTTGTTGGGTGTGGAGCCTGATTATCTTTTTTATTTTGTATCACAGCATTGGACCCCTGTACCTTAATGGGGGTGGCAACGCCGCCTGTAATTAAACTCTACCTGGGGGGTCCAGGGGGGGCAGCTGCCTTGTAAAAGTATAGTAATTTCTACTAAATCTGGGCCGTTCATTAGGCGAATGATCTGACGGTAGAAGTTATGTTTAGTTTAGAGTTTTTTTCCCTAGAAGGCAACCCCTCGCTTGTATTAGGGTATTGAATTGTGGCTGTGTATTGTATGTGTATTCTCGGAGCGAGAAAAAGATAGGGAGACTATGAGACAGAATAGAGGATATTACATCGGATTTTCTGTAGGTTGTGTCTCTTCATTTTACATGATAATAGAAAGGGAGGACTGGCTGTTTGAGGTGGACGTAGCCCAAACTGGGTGAACCACGTATATCTGTGTCTCTCTAGTTTTGTGTGTTTTCTATGCTTGTGTTTTCTGCATATTTTATGTGTTTCATTGCTCTGTAATATATAATTTTCTAACAACTTGTATCAGAGTCGAAGGTCTATTTGGTTGATAAAATCGCAGGAAATAAGGGTTACTGGTTCGAGTGGGAGAAATGTCGGAATATGGTAAGTTTAGGGTCGAGAAGTTTAACAGCCAAACCTTCTCGTTATGGAAGATGCATATGGAAGACTATCTATATCAAAATGATCTATACCTACCATTGCGCGGAAAAAAAAGAAGTCGACGACTATGATAGACACAGAATGGGATATTCTTGATAGAAAGGCACTTGGAACAATACTGTTGTGCCTCGTGGCATCGATAGCCTTCAATATTTCGAAGGAAACAACAACAGAGGGTTTGATTAAGGCGTTGGTGAAATTATATGAAAAACCCTCAGCCTCAAACAAGGTATTTCTTATGCAACGTTTATTTAATATGAAGATGTCAGAAGGTGGATCTATTGCAGACCATTTAAATGATCTCAATACAGTTACCAGTAAGTTAAGTTCTTTAGGGGTAAACTTTTATGTTGAAGTTAGGGCTCTTTTATTTCTGTGCTCATTTCTAGAAAGCTGGAATGGTTTAGCTATGGCCATTAGTAACTCTGTCTCTGGATCTAGTACTTTAAAGTTTGATGATGTTGTCGATGCTATCCTTAGCGAGGAAATGCGACAGAAAAGCTCTGGTGAGACATCAGGTAATGCTTTGAGTGCAGAGTTTAGGGGAAGAAAAATGGAAAGAGGAAATAGCTCACGATATCGTAGTAAATCAAGGAAAGGTAGATCCAAGTCCATATTGGGGATAGTGTGCTGGAAATGCGGAAAGAAAGGACACCTGAAGAAATATTATAGATTTCGGAAGGGAAAAGAAGGAGACGCACAGCAATAAAACAATCATGAAGCACTTGTGACAGGTGATGTGTTACAAAATGCCTTGATTCTTTCTTTCGAAAATGTTACTGATTCCTGGGTAGTAGATTCAAGGGCTTCATTCCATGCCACACCTGATAAGAAATATTTTCATGACTATGTTCAAGGAGATTTTGGACAAGTCCTTTTGGGTGATGATAAACCCTGTAAAATTGTTGGAATGGGTAAGGTTATTGTAAAACAACAAAATGGAAACCAATGGCTATTAAAGGAGGTAAGGCATGTTCCAAATCTGAGAAAAATATGATTTCAACAGGACACTTAGGCAGTGAAGGTTGTGTGACAACTTTCACAGATAAAACTGGGAAGGTCACCAAAGGAGCACTGGTAATAGAAAAAGGAAAAAAGGTTGGTACATTGTATTTATGCAATGGTATTTTTAACTCTGTTAATTATTTAACTTCCAAAAGAGAAGATGTAGCATTATGGCATCATAGGCTCAGACATGAGTGAGAAGGGAATGAAGATTCTTCACTCAGAAAATTTGTTGTCGGGTTTGAAGAATGTTGATTTGGATTTCTATGAGAATTGCATTTATGGAAAACATAAGAGAGTTATATTTCTCAGAGTTGGGAAAGAAAAGAAGAGCGAAATGTTGAGAATGCAGCAAGATGATGGAGCTTGGTGAAATGAAGTCGCCTTCACCAAGTGGGCCCGCAAGCGAATTCTGGCGCAAAGTCTATTTTTAGACTATGTCTATTTTTAGACATATGGAGCATGGTTCGGGGATTCCAGTTTGAGATTCTTGGAGCATTGCTCATGTTGGTAAAAATATATGAGACTCTATTTTTTAGGTCGAAGAGGTCGAAGGCTATTTTTAGACTGCCTCTCCTAAAAATATGGAAGTCAAATATTATTTACCCTTAATAATATTTGGACTATAAACTTCAGTTTACTCTCTTGGAGCACTTCAGTTCAAGCTACAGAAGTGGATCATGCATCTGACAGAGGAATCACGTGGTTCCAAACGGTTTGATGGCATCATGCATGGTTGACTTCAGTTGGACTTCAGTGGCAGAAGTTTGGAGGAGTTAATGAGACAGATAGTGGAGTTGTGTTCTGTTTATTTTAGTTGAACTAGTTGAGATTAGTTTAATTAGCTAATCAATTAGTTATGAGTGGAGTGAATTAAATATTATTTAATTAATTAATTAGTAACTCATTCTTCAACTCAAGAACACATCAGTTCACTACAGTGTATGATCAGTTCAGTGGAGACCAGTGAAAGAGGTAGATGAAAGGGTGGAGTTAGCTATCAGTTGTGACTATACTGTTGCTATTTGCAACACACAGATAGGAGGAGTAAGCCCATGAGGATTGCGCAGTTCAGGCTGGTGTTTTATCTATATAAAGAGGCCATCCCATAGCATTGAAACATGCAATAGAGGCAAGGCAATTGGCGGTGAGTTTTGAACCAGTAACCTGTTCAAAACTGAGCTAGATTGTGAGTAACTTCATGAGAAAGTACTGAGTACTTGTGAGGAGTATTGTACTGATTTAGTTACATGATTTCTCCATTATAATATACACAATAGCTGCGGGGTTTTCAGCTATAAGCTTTCCCCATACATACTGTGTTAATGTGTATGATGATTTGATGTGTTATCGCTTGATTTTATTTCCGCATGTTTGATGATCCGAGTGGAAGAGATTATGTGTTGCATATAAATTCGAATTGTATGTGATCAGGATAGTCTCGGTGGATAATTAATCATTATTCAGCAAATTTCTACATGGTATCGGAGCTATTGAAGCAGAGATTGATCATCACGGTGATTACAAACTTATTTCGGTAGACAGAGTCTGCATGCGGGCCAGGTAGCCTCCGGATTCATCTTTCTTCGGAAAGTGAAAGGTCTGGTAAATGCCCCTTGTAGTCAATCTTTGTGCTAGAAATAATTTGTTCTCACAGATCTAGAGCGGTTGAGCTTTGAGGTGGAATTCGAAATTTTGCAGCAGTTTTGTTTTCTTGGTGCCGGTGTTGAAAATGTCTTTCAACGGTTTGCGACTCGAATATGCTCTTGAAGGCAGTTCGAATTATGTTGCATGGAAGGATCGCATGGAGGCAATATTAGAAGATAATGGTCTGAAGGAGTTCGTAGATATGGATGTCCAAAAGCCCACTGATGCAGCTGAAGTCGATGCATGGCAAAAGAAGATGGCGAAGTGTCGAAGGATCTTGTTGGAGGGCGTCAAGGATCATATTGTATCCAGCCTACATGGAAAAGCTACTCCATATTTAATGTGGAAAGCTTTGACGGATCTATTCCAGAGTAAGAGTGACCAAAGGAAGCTGGCGCTCAAAGATAAGCTCAGGAACATCAAGATGGAGAAGGGCGACAGTATCGCCAAATACCTCACGAAGTTCACTCAATGCAGAGATGAGCTGGGAAGTGTGGGAGTGGTTGTCAAAGTTTCACTGATCGTATGCTTGGTTTCAAGTGTGATGGGATCGGTATGGTTCTTGGACAGTGGTGCGTCATTCCATATGACGGGAGATCGGGAGTTGTTCTCAGATCTGGAGGACAAAGATTTGGGTGTGCACATCGAGATGGGCGATGATGGTAGATACAGTGCGACTGGTATCGGTACCATATCCTTTCAGAGGGAGTCTGGTAAACCCTTTTTATTGAAGGATG
This sequence comes from Pinus albicaulis, assembly GCA_034641835.2. Lineage (NCBI taxonomy): Eukaryota > Viridiplantae > Streptophyta > Pinopsida > Pinales > Pinaceae > Pinus > Pinus albicaulis. Next base: position 1,154,625,361 of record CM076582.1, on the reverse strand, counting down.
TCATGCATGTACCTGGATTGAAGAAGAACCTGATTTCTGTGGCGATGTTGGAGGATAAGGGGTATGATGTGGTCTTCAGCGAAGGAAAAGCCTTCCTGCGCAGTAAGACTACTGGAGAGACCCGGAAGATAGGGGTTCGAACCAAGAACCTTTATCAGTTGCAGGTAGATGGCTGCGCAACTATGGCATGCAAGGGGGAGAAGTGGTGAGCCGGGATGATGAGGGCGAACTGTGGCACAGGAGATTGGGCCACCTTCACCATGGAGCTTTGAAGATTTTGCAGCAGATTTCTACTGGACTTCCTAAGGGCACTCTTGCGCAGTCAGATCAGTGCAAGGGGTGTACTTTAGGGAAGTATGTGAAAGCCACCTTTCACGAAAAGGATAGTCGCGCCACGACGATCCTTGAGAGAGTTCACACAGACGTGTGTGGTCCTTTCTCAGTTGCTTCGACAGCAAAGCACAGGTATTATGTGATCTTTTTTGATGATTTCTCTCGAAAGTGCTGGATCTTCTTCATGCAGAAGAAGAGCGATACATTCGCGAAGTTCTGTGAGTTTAAAGCACTGGTCGAGAAGGAGTCGGGGAAGAAGGTGATTGCTCTAAGGAGTGTTAACGGTGGTGAATTCATCTCGGCTGAATTCAAGGAGTTCTGCAGCGCAGAAGGGATTCGGAGAGAGCTCATCGCACCCCATAACCCACAGCAGAACGGGGTGGCTGAGCGGAAGAACAGAACGATCGTGGGTGCTGCACGAGCGATGTTGCATGATCGGGGCCTACCCCTTCACTTGTGGGCTGAGGCATGCAATACAGCAGTGTATGTGCAGAACCGTTGTCCTCACAAGGTTCTTGGCATGAGTACACCAGAGGAGGCTTATTCTGGCAAGAGGCCTGATATTTCCCATTTGCGGATTTTTGGTTCTCCTGTCTACATGCATGTGGCGAAGGATGCGAGAAGGAAGCTGGATCCAACTGCTGAGGTTGGAATATTTGTGGGGTACACTGATATGCCTCACAACTATCGGGTGTATGTGCCAGACAGTCGCAAGACTTTTGTGCGACGGGATATAAAATTTCAGGAGGAGAAAGCCATGCAGTGTTCGCTTGAGAGGGAGCTACACTTGCATGCAGATGAGGAGCTGTTAGTTCCTAAGGAGGAGCTTCCGGTTGTGGATCAGCCACAAGAGGAGGTTCAGGAGGTGGAAGAAACCACCCAGGCAGCGCCAACCATCAGAGGGCGCATGCGCACTACAGAAGCTGAGCGACTGGCTCGGGATGCAGAGAAGGTTGTAGGACCACCCACAGCACAGCGCAGACAGAGACAGTCACCGGATCGGTACACTGGATACATGGCTCTTGTGAGTCAATGTGTTGTGACGGAGCCATCCTCTTTTGAGGAAGCTGTGGAGGAACCCGCATGGGTTGATTCCATGATCGAAGAATATGATTCGATCGTCAGGAACAGTGCATGGGAGATTGTCCCAAGACCGGTTGGGAAATCAGTGGTGGGTTTGCGATGGATCTACAAGGTGAAGCAGGCAGCTGACGGGAGTGTGGAGAAGTACAAGGCGATATTTGTCGCCCGTGGCTTCTCACAGATCGAGGGGATTGACTATGAGGAGACTTTTGCACCTGTCGCAAGGTACTCTTCCATACGGACGATCCTTGCTCTCTCAGCGCAGATGGGGTGGCACATTCATGAGATGGATGTGAAGACTGCGTTCCTCAATGGAGTTATTGAGGAAGAGGTGTACATAGAGCAGCCTGAAGGTTTTGAGATCTTCAGCAGTGAGTCGCATGTGTGCCGACTCAAGAGAGCACTGTATGGGCAGAAGCAAGCACCTCGTGCTTGGTACACTCGGATAGACAGCTACTTCACCGGGCTTGGATTCTCCAAGAGTGAGGCGGATCCAAACCTGTACCAGATTGTGGTGGAGGGGAAGCTGTTGATCATCGTACTGTATGTAGATGATCTGATTTTGACTGGCGACGAGCGGTTGATACTTTCATGCAAGGAGGATCTTGCACGAGAGTTTGAGATGAAGGACCTGGGCATCCTTCATTATTTCCTGGGATTGGAGATTTGGCAGCGCAGTGGAGGACTGTTTGTTTCTCGGGGCAAGTATGCTCGGGAGATTCTGGAGAGGTTCAACATGCAAGGCTGCAAGCCTGTTGACACTCCTCTTCCTGGTGGTTGGAGGAAGGAGGATGCTACTTCAGCGGAGGTAGTGGATGCCACTGTCTATCGAGAGTTGGTGGGGTCGCTTATGTATCTGGTCAATACACGACCCGATATATGCTATGCTGTTAACCAGCTTTCGCAAGCTATGGTTAAGCCTACCAAGCTCTTTTGGAAGGCAGGCAAGCATGTATTGCACTATATTAGAGGCACATCGGGATATGGTCTATGGTATAGACAGGAGGATGGAGCGAAGCTTTCTGGCTTCACTGATGCAGATTGGGCAGGGAGTCCAACGGACCGGAAGAGCACTTCTGGAGGAGTTTTCAGCATTGGGTCGACAGCAGTTTCCTGGTACAGCAGGAAGCAGAGATTCGTGGCACTCAGTTCAGCAGAGGCCGAGTACATGGTAGCTAGCTTGGCTGCATGTGAGGCTATTTGGATGAGGAAGATCCTCGCAGGATTGTTCAGGTTGCATTTGGAGCCTACAGTGATCTACTGTGATAACCAGAGTTGCATTAAACTCTCGGCTAATCCAGTATTTCATGATAGGTCCAAAACACATCGACATCAGGTACCATCATATCAGAGATTGTGTTCAGCGGAGAATCATGATGCTTTCATGTGTTCCGACGGAGGATCAGGATGCCGACATCCTGACGAAGGCGCTCACCAGGAGCAAGTTCGAATTCCACAGAGGCAGGATAGGGATTGCAAATAATACATATCTTGCTGAGAGGGAGTGTTGAGAATGTAGCAAGATGATGGAGCTTGGTGAAATGAAGTCGCCTTCACCAAGTGGGCCCGCAGGCGAATTCTGGCGCAAAGTCTATTTTTAGACTATGTCTATTTTTAGACATATGGAGCATGGTTCGGGGATTCAAATTTGAGATTCTTGGAGCACTGGTCATGTTGGTAAAAATATATGAGACTCTATTTTTTAGGTCGAAGAGGTCGAAGGCTATTTTTAGACTGCCTCTCCTAAAAATATGGAAGTCAAATATTATTTACCCTTAATAATATTTAGACTATAAACAGCAGTTTACTCTCTTGGAGCACTTCAGTTCGAGCTACAGAAGTGGCTCATGCATCTGACAGAGGAATCACGTGGTTCCCAAGGGTTTGATGGCATCATTCATGGTTGACTTCAGTTGGACTTCAGTGGCAGAAGTTTGGAGGAGTTAATGAGACAGATAGTGGAGTTGTGTTCTGTTTATTTTAGTTGAACTAGTTGAGATTAGTTTAACTAGTTAATCAATTAGTTATGAGTGGAGTGAATTAAATATTATTTAATTCATTAATTAGTAACTCATTATTCAACTCAAGAACACATCAGTTCACTACAGTGCATGATCAGTTCAGTGAAGACCAGTGAAAGAGGTAGATGAAAGGGTGGAGTTAGCTATCAGTTATGACTATACTGTTGCTATTTGCAACACACGGATAGGAGGAGTAAGCCCATGAGGATTGCGCAGTTCAGGCTAGTGGTTTATCTATATAAAGAGGCCATCCCATAGCATTGAAACACGCAATAGAGGCAAGGCAATTAGCGGTGAGTTTTGAACCAGTAACCTGTTCAAAACTGAGCTAGTTTGTGTGTAACTTCATGAGATAGTACTGAGTACTTGTGAGGAGTATTGTACTGAGTTTGTTACATGATTTCTCCATTATAATATACACAATAGCTGCGGGGTTTTCAGCTATAAGCTTTCCCCATACATACTGTGTTAATGTGTATGATTATTTGATGTGTTATCGCTTGATTTTATTTCCGCATGTGTGATGATCTGAGTTGATCTGAGTGGAAGAGATTATGTGTTGTGTATGAAGTTCAAATAGTATGTGACCAGGATAGTCTCGGTGGATAATTAATCATTATTCAGCAAATTTCTACACAAAAAATTAGAGTTTGTGCATACAGATGTATGGGGACCTGCTCAGGTATCATCTCTCGGTGGCTCTCGTTATTATGTTACTTTTATTGATGATGAAACTAGAAAAAAATGGATTTATTGTATTCAGAATAAATCTGATGTATTTGATACTTTCAAGAAATGGAAAGATTTGGTTGAGATTGAGACAGGAAAGAAGTTGAAGTGTCTCAAATCAGATGATGGAGGTGAATATTGAAGTAAAGAGTTTGATAGGTACTGTTCAGAGCATGGAATTCGCAGAGAGAAGACAGTTCCAAGAACACCACAAGAAAATGGTGTGTCAGGAAGGATGAAAAGAACAATCATGGAGCGTGCAAGGTGCATGAGATTGCATGCAGGATTGCCTTTACAATTTTGGGTAGATGCTGTAGATACTGTTTTTTATCTAATAAACAAAGGGCCTTCAAGTTCCTTGGATGGTGGTATTTTAGAGGAAGCATGGACAGGAAAAAAAATTAAACTACTATTTTTTAAAGTCTTTTGGTTGTGAGGCCTTTGTCCATATTAATAAAGAAAATAGAACAAAGATTGAGGCAAAATCAAAGAAATGTACCTTTATTGGATATGGTGTTAATGATTTTGGTTATCTCTTATATCATTATGAAAATCACAAAACCATTAGGAGCAGATATGTAATATTCAATGAAAATGTATTGTATAAGAATCAATTGCAGGAAAAGAAACAGGAAAAAGAAAACAAAGAATAGATAGTTCTTGATGAGATCACAGAAAAGGTAAAGGTGCCTGAAAATAATAATAATCAAGAGCCACAACAATAGTAGCCACCACAACAACAACAGGCACCTCAAACGCCTGAAAGTGGTGTTAGATGATCTACTAGGATAAGTATACCCCCTGAGCGATACTCTCCTTCATTATATTACTTATTGTTGACTGGTTCTGGTGAACCTAAATGTTATGAATAAGCAACGTAGGTTGAAAGCAGGAAGAAGTGGGAGCTAGCCATGGAAGAAGATATGGACTCCTTAATGCATAAACAGACTTGGGACTTAGTCAGGTTTCCTGCAGGTAAAACTACATTGCAGAATAAATGGGTTTACAGGCTGAAGGAAGAAGATGGAGGAAAACAGAGGTACAAAGCTAGACTTTTGGTGAAGGGGTTTGCACAAAAGAAAGGTATTGATTTTGATGAAATATTTTCTCCTGTTGTTAAGATGACTTCACTCAGAACTATTTTAAGTCTTGTACCAGCGGAAGATTTACATCTTGAACAGTTAGATGTAAAGACAACTTTTCTCCATGGAGATTTGGAGGAAGAGATCTATATGGAGCAACCAAAAGGATATGAGGTCAAAGGGAAAGAAAAATTAGTGTGCAGGTTAAAGAAGAGATTGTATGGCTTAAAACAAGCTCCAAGGTAGTGGTATCTAAAATTTGACAAGTTTATGTTTGAACAAGGTTATACTAGATGCCACTCTGATCATTGTGTTTATCTGAAGAGGAAAAATGATGGCAGCTATATTATATTGTTATTGTATGTAGATGGCATGCTTGTTGCAGGGTCTAACATGCAGGAAATAAATGTGCTCAAAATAAAATTGGGATATTCATTTGCAATGAAGGATTTGGGAGCTACAAAACAAATCCTTGGTATGAGAATAACTAGAGATAGGAAAAATCGCAAATTAACACTGTCTCAAAATGAGTATATACAAAAGGTATTGAAAAGACTTAATATGCAGAATGCAAAACCAATTAGTACACCTTTTGCTAGCCATTTCAAACTTAGTATGGAGATGTGCCCTAAGACCCAAGAAGAAATGGACTATATGTTTAAAGTTCCATATGCATCGGTAGTTGGAAGCTTAATGTATGCAATGGTTTGCACAAGGCCTGATATTGCACATGCAGTGGGAGTTGTAAGAAGATACATGAAAATCCAAGAAAATAACTTTGGATGGCAGTGAAATGGATTCTCAGATATTTGAGAGGTACCACAAATCAAGCATTATGCTTTGGTGGTTCAAACATTGATCTACATGGATATGTTGATGCAGATATGGCAGTTGACAGAGATAACAAGAGGATCACTACAGGATATGTATTTACTATAGGTGGAACAACTGTCAGTTGGGTTTCAAAAATCGAAAGTGTTGTTACACTTTCAACAACAGAAGTAGAGTATGTTGCTGCTACAGAGGCTAGTAAAGAAATTATTTGGTTACAAAGGTTTATGGATTAATTGGGTAAGAAGCATGATATGTGCACGTTATACAGTGATAGCCAAAGTACCATTCATCTTGCAAAGAACTCATCATTTCATTCTAGGACTAAACACATACAGCTCAAGTACTATTTCATACGGTCAGTATTGGAAGATGGACAGTTGAAGCTGGAAAAGATACAAAGTAGCCAAAATCCTGTAGATATGCTAACAGAAGTTGTAACCAGGGATAAACTGAGAACATGCTCAGTTTCAATTGGTCTTCAAGAATGACGATGAATATGAGAAACAGCCAAGTCCAAAGAGGAGTCATTGTCCAGCAAATGAAGCAGCAGTGGAGTTGCTACAATCAGTCTCCAAGTGGGAGATTGTTGGGTGTGGAGCTTGATTATCTTGTCTATTTTGTATCACAACGTTGGAACCCTGTACCTTAATGGGGGTGGCAATGCCACCCGTAATTAAACGCTGCCTGGGGGGTCCAGGGGGGCAGCTGCAACTTTATGGAGCCCCCCCTCCCTGGCGGGGGGTTTCGGGGGCATCGCCCCCGAAGCTAAAAGAAGATGTAAAATTTGCTTGTAAAAGTATAGTAATTTCTAGTCAATTTGGGCTGTTCATTAGGCAAATGATCTGATGGTAGAAGTTAGTTTTAGTTTAGGGTTTTTTGCCCTAGAAGGCAACCCCTTGCTTGTATGAGGGTATTGTATTGCAGCTTTGTATTGCATGTGTATTTTCGGAGCGAGAAACAGATAGGGAGACTGTGAGAGAGAACAAAGGATATTACAACGAATCTGCTGTAGGTTGTGTCTCTTCATTTTGATGGATAATAGAAAGGGAGGACTGGCTGTTCAGGGTGGATGTAGCCCAAACTGGGTGATCCACATATATCTATGTCTCTCTGGTTTTATATGTTTTCTGTGCTTGTGTTTTCCACATATTTTATGTGTTTCATTGCTCTATAATATATAATTTTCTAATAGAACTAGTAGGGAAATACACAAGGATCCATATCAACAATAGACATAGTATGGACACATCCATTAATGGATCTATATTTACAATCATGAATATTTAATAACTCCATGCAGCCTGGATAGATGAAACTAGATCCAGGGTCTTGATCTCCATCTCTATCAATGCACTAATCTGAACATGCGAGTCAATGTCTTGAAGTTGAACATGGTAGAAACCACTTGATTACCAATCAATGATGTGAACC